>OY735204.1:44071349-44146349 GCA_963457665.1 Thysanoteuthis rhombus | reverse complement strand
ATGTATACATATATATTATATATATATATATACTAATATTTGAGCCTTTTCTTTGTTTTTCCATAAAGCGTCAATAAAAGATAAGAGTAATAGTAGTAAGAGTACTATTTATGTTTCTCTGAAAGGCTTCCACCTTTCTTTTTTCAACAGTAACAAGCAGGATAAATAAAAATCAGATCATTTAGTTTTTTAATGTCACTACAATGCTGGAAAACTTTTCAACAGTTTTTGCTTTTACTGGAAAAACAAATCTTGACCATTTTTTTCTTCACTACTTGACACTGGCCATCAATGTACAACAGTTAGTAATCAGCGTGGATCAAAAATTAGGAATAAACTCTTGGTGTAAATAATCTTTTTTCAGTTTGAAGTGTTGTGATAGAAAAAATATACTGCAGAAAATATTTTCCACTATGTTGTGAAATTCAAAGTTATTTTTTCCCAGAGCAGCTCCAGGTATCCCGGGTAGTATGTATATATATATATACATATATATTTATATAAATTCAAAAGTTGTTATTAATCTTTCTTTAAAACTCTTCAAAACCATATAATCAATCTAACCAAAACAAATGGCAACTGGATATCGATTTTTTCATGAATTTCCGATTTCCTTTCATTTGGAATAATCTTTTCATTATAGCCTTATTAACTAGAGGTGACAATGGTACCATACAGTTTTAAGTATGCATATCACTGTTAATAGAATTCTAAACTTATTGTGCAAGTTTGAATACCTGGCCCAAGGATGAAAATTAGTTACAACTCAGTCAGAGAATTGAGCTACTATTAACTGGAAATGAATGAGCAGTCTGAATTGGTGGTTGTTGACCTTCACCTCTTCAAGAAGCAAAATATTCAAAGAGGAGGAGAAAAGATATTAAGCAGTGGGAAGTGGATAAAAAGACAGTAAAGCAATATTACAAGAGTAAGCAGAATAGCCTTTTGAAACAGCACTGGCTCTGTAGGAGACTAGCATTTTTATATTGTCTACAATTAATAATTTTACAAAGATTAATTTAGTCTGTTTCACCAGCCTCAAATTATTGAATTTAATAAACAGTAGCAGGTCAATCTTTTAAGCATGAGGTGAATGCACTTCAAAAGCTTCATGATTTGGTCAGAACCATTATTACCACCAGTTCATACCCTATATCAGTCAGTTTTATTAATATATGCTCATTGTCGATGGTAAGTTGGGTATGATATAGTATGATAATAAGGAAATCAATTCTTATACAAAATATGTTTTGGTAATATAGTAGGATAAATTAGAAGAATAAATGTCCACTCAGGACATGTGTTCTTTAACCCTCGCGAGCCCAGGCAGATGACTGATCATTATTTGGGTCTTCAACCAGACTTATTTGATTCAATTAATTTACAACAATGGCATTCTCACATAGCCAATTTTTTGCTTAACTTCACAAATTCATTCACAATGATTTTTAGAAATTGAATCAATGATTATAAGAACCTAAATATTAAGAAATATCATTTGATGCCATGAAAACTGATGTACCATAAAATTACTTCTGTAATTTATCTTATATGATCCACAAAGCACTTTAACACATTTTACTGCCTCAGACAATTCATAGTTAAAACACTAAAAAGTTAATTAGCTGTTTAATATAATTGGATCTGATTCCAATCTATCTAAAAGCTAATCCACAACACTTCAGGGCTTTTAGCTTTGTTCAATAGGTATAGAGGAATACTCTGAACTGTGCAGTTTTGATGGGTACAGATTTTTAGGTAGTTCAGTTAAGGCATTTCTGTACAAATTGATGTAACCCTTGAAATATAAGCTGAAAAAAACAGAACACATTAAATCATAAGACTTTCAATGCAGCAATGTCAACAAACAACGCCAAAACTTTTCTCTATTCAAGGGATCCCATTTTTATGAGGGAACAAAGAAATGGTTTTGTTCCTTTCCTCAAGATTTAGCTTAAAGTAAAAACATCTTTACCTCGAATATTTGAAAAAAAAAAGATACATGAAATACAGTCCCAGAGATTAACCAAAATGGAAATTTTCAATTCAAACTTGCAATGCAATACACACTTGAAAGAGAGTAATAGGCAATTTCCTAAGTTCCTTATCCACAAGCTATTATCTTCTATAGGACAGATAACAGAACTAAAAACAAAATATCAATTTCAGAATCCCTTTCAAGGTTCTCTGGTGACTTCTATCCAAGCTATGAGGTAGTTTTATCATTTTGCATTTAGCTACCTCCTATGCAGTTCAATTTTTTTTGTTTCATTGTTTATTCTGAATGTTACATACATCCTTCATTTGTTTTTGAATTATCTTTGAATAGATATATTCTCTGATCCCCTTCAGGTAGTATTGGAAAAGCTGCATTTTTACAAGTCCAAACAGTCTGAATGAATGCATTAGCAATGATTCCAAATACCCAAAATCATAGAATAATCTACTTTTTATACAAAGAGGAACTGAAAGCTTTTAACTTGGCTTGTATCCTACAACTGCTCCCAAGTGTGCTATTCTTCTTACATATTTGCTTTTTAGCTTCAAGAAAACTATATAAATTTCCAGAAGATATATCCCACTAGTAGCATGTTAGGTCAAACAGAACACAGACCCTCCACATGCTGTCACCCTTAAAGTACCCAAAATTTCTCACCTCATCATTATATATATATATATGAACCTCCACCGCTAAAATGTGAAGAATTTGATGATCTTTAGTCATTGAAACTTAAATGGTTGCTAAATGTATTCGTAGTAATTCACTGATAGTTGATTCAAAGATAAATACCTTATTCAGCGATAGAATCACTGAGATCTCAGCAAAGCAAAAGCCATTTTGCATTTTACCTTTTTCAATTGAAAGATGAAAGTATACAATATCTTATTTTAAAATCAAAGCTTTGTTCACAATGTCTACTGTGGTGAAAAAATCCATTGTTTATTTGTTATTGTTAGATGTTAAAATCGTTTAAGATAACATTTGGTGGTATCTTACAATAATGTAGAGTGAAGTTTTATTTAAGACACATCCTAGTTACTTTTAGTCCCTATTGCATGTCCAGTTTTCAACCATGGTACAGCTCACAAAATGTCAGAGTGTATGGATTTGTTTAGAGATGACTCAGGTGAATAATGCCAGTCATGTTAGAAGGTCTTAGTTACATTGCTAGTCAGGTATTTAACCATCAGCTGTGTTCACAATAATGAGAAATTAGAAAAAAATATAGCAAGCATGGTACTGCAATAGGTATAAAAGTGGAAGAACAAGGATTGTACAATCATCAGAAAATTTTGGAAGAGTTCGCCGATTGTTGCAGTGTAATGGAGTTAATTTCTAAGAATTGTGTGCTAAGAAATTCATTTTCATCCGCATGTCTTTATCAAAAGGCAGACATTGCATTCTAGTGATCCTCCTCTATGATTATTTGCCAATAGTTTTAGAAAAACAGGAGAAATAAACAATAATTTCCTTACAAATTCAATTACTTCTGATGAAGCCATCTTTTCCTTGAATTCTGAGGTCAATACCAGAAATGGTGTAGATGACTGCTATTATAGTTAGGGACACCTTGAAAATAACAAAATTGATTTTCAGTAAGGGGCAGCACAAGTGAAGTTATGGATTAGCTTGAGCAGAGATGGTAAACTTTTTGGACCCCATTGATGAAAATTTTAATAGCCAAGAGTACCTACAAATAATACAATACCATGTTTTTCAGCAAGAATTCCTTACTCTAGGCATTGATAGAGATGATATATGGTGGCAACAGGATGGAGCCCCTGTTCATGCCAGCTATCAGTCCATCAATTACTTGCAAGGTCAGTTTCCAGGATAAGTGATCAGCTAGCAGGGGAATTATTTATGGCCACCAAGATCACTAGACCTTGCAATATTAGATTTTTTTCTCAGGAGTTTCTTGAATCACAAGATTTGGGATGTTCCAAGAAATGACCACCCAGCAAACATTCACCAATTAAAAGATACCATTGTACGCCATTGCAAGAAAACTGTTACTCCTGAAATTACCAATTCCTTCAGAATAATGGTCTGAAGATGCAATAAATGCATTGCTGCAAATGGGTAGACTTTTTCTGATGACACACAATTTTGTAATGGTTACTTCTTTTTTTCATAAAAAATCAATTAAAACATTGAACTTTTAGTCAACTCTCCATTGATTTTGTGGTGTAGATTATCGCTAAATCTTTTGAACAAATTGAAACTTTTAATGTAACTCAGTTGAAAATTGATATAATGTTAGGTGTTTGGTATAACAAAAAGGCTAAAAGGCCAGATTTGTCCATTCAGTGATTTTTTGTTTCATACTTTTGTATTGAAAAGGATAAAAAGCTGAATGACTTTTATCTAGCTGAGATCTCAATGATTCCATCACTAAATAAGGCATTTATCATTGTTAATGATTAGAGAATTACTATGAACACGTTTGGGAACCATTTAAATTATATTTTAGTGATTATTTTTCACTAAATCCTTAGCCTATGGGAGGACGGATCACCCGGTGTGTATATATATATATATATATATATATATATATATATATGTATATATATATACATATATCTCGAAGAGATCTCATCTGATGCTTCTGTGATTTTTTTTGTTATGATACATATATTAAGAATTCTTGGTACGAATATATGTTTTGTCATACCAGAACTCATGGTGGTCAGATAACATCGAGTCTTCTTTCAACAGTTAAATATGAACCTAACAAGAATATTCTTTATTCATGTCTTCAAAAGGGGGTAAAAAACAAAAAATTTTCACATCATCCAACATAATTCATTATGCAAAGCATCACACTATATACCCCACACTAAAATAAAGGGCATACTCAAATCCTAATACATTTTTATTGTCAGGGTTAAGCTAGTGTCCAACAATGGATACAAAAAGGCTAATGTTGATAATGATTCTAGACTGGAAAAAACATGGTGAATCAAGTCAGAGGATAAAGGGAAAGCAATGGCTAATGATTGCTCTAAAAGCTATTTAACCGAAGAGAAGTCTAACCTTGCCAAAGCACATGGAAAATATGTCAACTAAAGTAAAATCTACTTTAATCTTATATGAAAAATAAAATGAATTCTAATTTCTTATTTCCCTGAAAAACTTCAACACATTATAAAATCAATAGCGCTTATTTAAGTCTTTTACATGAAAAGAGTATAAATAATATCTATATTACTTATGATAGCTATAGTGCGAGGATTTACAGGTTAGTCTTACAAATATTTGCTAATGAGCTGTTGTGGCCCTTTGCCAGACTAAGACAAGCTTTGTAAGAATCTACAGAAGTATTTTGTATGTAACTAGAGATAGAAGGACTGAACAAATTGAAAATAGATGCATAAATGGGAAGCAGCCCTCAAAAACACACAATAAGCAATTTTATCAAGGCAAGAAAATAATTCTGTCTTTTAAAACTATGTTTTTTCATGTTAAAACTTCTAAGACTATTTTTTAAAAGTTGGAAGTAATATGTTTATTAATGTTATTCTATAAGCAGTGAGAAATTTTTGAGAAAAAGAAGAAAAATCAATATTTTACTCAACAATCAAACACTTCCAAGATGAAATATTGATTTTTACACTGCCCATTCCAGAACACACACGTGTGTGTGTGTTTGTGTGAGCACACAGAGGGATAGAAACAAAGAGGTTTGTGAGGAAATTATTCCTGGGAAATATTAATACATTGTTCAACATTGACATACATGATTGAACATTATTTCTTCTCACAATGCAGCCAAATATCATCTTGAGGTTTCTAGAGATGCAGGTTGCTATAATAAATTAAAAATTAATTTTTTGTGACAAAGAAGCAAGTAATAATGCAGAGAAGTCACTTATTGTGATCACTTTGGGACAATGTCTTTGCGATAACAATAACCGGCTGATTGAAACAATAATAAAATTTCACATAAGATTTTTAATTCATTTTATATAGAGTGTTTGGGACTGATTAATATGAATCATGATTATGATAAACAGCTTCCTCTGTAGTACATAAAAATATAATAATGCCAAAATATGAGAAGAGGAGATATGATCACATTTGATTAATATTCATAGATCAGCTAAGAAAGTTAAACCTTAGGTGTAAGAGTATGGATATTATATCTATTTATCCACTCTTTCTGTTTCTCTCATATATATATATATATATATATATATATATATATATATATATATATATATGTATATGTATATATATATATATATATATAGAGAGAGAGAGAGAGATGGATCCAGTCTTTGTCAGCGTGACAGATCATTGCATTGACGAGAACCAGGGAAAGGGGAAAACATTTGGCTCTGGTCCATTTGTCCAAGTGATAGGTAGTTAGTTAGGGTGGAATGCCAAGAGATAAATTGTTCAAGTATATTAAAGTAATAGCTCATCGAGGTGTTACTTACCCGTCAGAAGTGTTTTTTTTTTCGTTTCAACCAAGTATATAGTGATAATTTATTTGATGATTTAAAGGAAAATACAAACTGATGGACGCAAGATGGTATACAACCTGGGAAATTTTACTCTAAGTATGGTGGAAAAAATTGTCCAAGTCTTCAGTTGAATATGTTGGTAGAGAATGAACTCAAAGAAGTTTTTCTGTGTAATTAATATTCTAAAGGAGGATATCATAAGTTGGTTTGCATGCAGTCTGTGACTGAAACCAACACAATAAATTAAATATTTACATGGGTGAACACTCAATAAAAGTGACAAGAATTACATTAACAGATATTGGGAAAAAAGTGACACAAAGAAAAAAGTTTTGAAAAAGTTTTTTAATGTTTAGAGTTTAAAGCTGTGAAGCTTTATAGACTATGTATATATATATATATATATATATATATATATACACACACACACATATATATATATACACATGTATATATGTATGTATATATATATGTATCTATATATATATATACCCACACACACATATATATATATGTATATATATATATACACACACATATATATATATACACATGTATATATATATATATATATATATGTATATATATATATATATATATATATATATATAATGCATATTTCCTAGATTCCTATGGCAGAAATTCTTGAAAATTTTAACAGACCAAATTTTCACTATCTGATGCCATAGCTGAGAATAACAAGTCTGACCCTCCTAGAATAAGAAACAGAACCATAAAGTTTATGGTTACAGATTAAATTGCAGATAATGCGAGTAATATTTTCACCATGCATGTGCGTTAATGCAAATTCTTATATTCATCAAATAATGAGTTTTACTGATGAATTCAATGGGAAATCTTTATTAGAATTATGACTTTTTTGTTGTCATTTTTGAGGAACTTAAGGGACTTAAAATCAAGGGGAACAAATTTTCCTTTTGATAATCATAATAAAAATGAAAAAATATCATTTGAAAGAATATGTTCCCCCTCTTTATTCCATTAAAAGAAAAACAATAAATATAGACTCCTCAGGACAGAAGGCAAAAAAACAGACCTTGCAATTATTTAAATATATAAGATCAATTGGTCACTTCATACTAAAGGTAGATGTACCTCAAAAAACTTGAATAAATTTACTTTTTGCATAAAATCTAAGGGGGGAACTTTTTTTTGTTTTATATTTTATTGTATGCTCCTTACCTAATAAGATTTCTTCCTAGGCAGTTTGAATTTTATGGGATGAGAAATCATACTTTTGATGAGATCGCATGCAAATCCGAGGCCAACAGAATGCAAGATGGAGAGATGAACTAGACAGATTCAGAAAATACTGGCTCTGTGATGCCCATGATAGAGAATTGGGGCGGATCCTGGAGAAGGTCTATGTCTAACGATGAATGATAAAAGACTTCTGCTCTTCTTCAAAACAAACCACAAAAGATATACAGATATATTCATCAATAATTTCAAAAATATTACTCCTAGAGCCTTACATTTTTTGACTTTTCATTGTATCAAATTGTATCACTAACACTAAATAAAATGCAAACTCATATTGAATCTTCATATCCACTACACAGATCTCAAAACAGGCATAAAGAAATTGGAGGTTGTTAAGGTATGATACATGAATTGGCATTTACCATTGAATTACTATGAATTATTGGGTCCTGCGCATTTGAAACAGAAAATGAAGAAATGCAATTAACAGTTTTCTAGAAAGAGAAACGTTATGATCAAAGAAGAATAATCAGTTTTGGATTTAATGTTATTTTCAAAAAATTATAGAGTAATAAGTGTCTGTGTATCTTTTGAGGTACCATGTTTTTTGAGGCACGTAAACCTGTGATTACATGATCAACTCTATTAAATCATACCTGACAGCATGTTTTTCCAGGAAAACTTTTTTGCAAAAACTGAATGGAGGAAAAATCAATCATATGACTCAAATTAGGTTACATATACCCCATAGGGTTTAAGTACAACTTGGCTAGGTTTGCTTGGCCTTACTTCCCTTAGTCTCTGTTACAATAAAATAGAAAACATAACCTGTTATTACTTTCTTCTTCATTCAGTAGAATAATTGGCTAGTATAATGATTTTGTCTCATTGAAATAGTTTAAACATCTCATATATTAATTCTATTTTTAAAGAACACTGTTTTTCTACTTGTTTGCCTTCTGATAGTTTTTTTTAAAAGTTTAAACCAAGTTGCCAAAAAAAACAGTTTTCAACAAGTGTAGAACAAATGCTCTTTCCTAATTCAAAAGAGCAATTTTATAAGAAATAACTTTTGTAGAGATAAATTCATGCACATTTTGCCCCCACAAACATCAGTTGAATCTAAGAATCTCTTTTTATCTCTCATCTCTCTTTCCTATTATCAATATTTTAATCCCCTTTTCTGTTCCATTAGATATGATACCAGAAAAATATAGATCCCGGAACACTTGTAGTTTTAAATTTGAGCATTTTTACTTGGTTTATTCTATTCTGTAATTTTCTTAACAATACCAAAAAGTTTGCTCAGTTAGATTACAGAAACCGAAATAAATTTTTAGTGGATTGATGAAGTGAGAAAAGCATACAGGTAAATGGTTAAAGAGAACTTGAAGAAATCCAATCTCAGTGCAAAATTTTATGTTGCTGACAAGTTAGCAATGCAGAATTGTCCCTTTTCTTGGAAATTATTAATATTTTCCGATAGAACATATGTTACCAGCAGATTACAAAGTACCAGATGTTGACAGGAATATGAGATAGGGCCTAGCAATAGAAATATTCACATATTAAATAATTCATAATAGGAAAAGGCCTAATATATGAAAGTCTCAAAGAATGAGTAGAAAGAAATGTATTTTCCCTATAACATTTAGTTTTACTGAATGTTAAAATTATATTTACTTTATTTATTTAGATCAAATACTATTGTGGAAAAATATCATAACATTTTTCATATTGAATCATCATAGCCCAATAAATAGTCCAACCAGCCAGCCTAGTGGCTGCAGATTCTCCTCTATGCGTGTCTCTATCTTTGTGAAGTCTATGTGTGTGTGTCTCAGAAAACTGATCACATTTTTAGGAATACAACCATGAAATTTTGCATGAGTATTCCACCACGCATCATCTAAAAACACAAAGTGCTTCCGGGGGTGGGGGGGTATTTCTTATAGCTATTCTGGGGACAACAATGTCCAAATCTTGTGCAGGTATTTTTCTAGGTAATTTCAGATAAAAGATCTATTCTTTTTTAGATAATCAGTTCTGGTACACGTACGGGTAATGGTGATTAACTTATGCAAAATACAGATGTTCTTGAGATCTTTAGAACTGGAGAGAGCAAATATAAAAAAACAGAATAAAATCAAATCTGATATCAAAATATGAATTGAGATATTTTTCGAAATCATTATACAAGCAGAAATAAATTTGCTGTTTTTTTAACTTATAGCATTATCAAAATTCTGCTAACTTGAATTATCAATGTTATGATAACTGCTAAAAAGAAAAAGCAATAATGTTTCTCCGTGGTCTATGAAATTTTAAAACTTAACATTTACCATTAACTTTGATTTGGCAAATGTGTTTATTTGATATTTATTTTCAGCAACACTTTAGAATCAAAGAATATCATTGAAAACTATCTTCAAATGGTCTGCACAATATTTCGGTACATTTCTATATCAGTTTTTATGGCTTCATTTTCTGTATTCTGACAAACCAAATTTAAATAAATATCAAATAAGCAGTAAATAAAATTTTAAAAAAAGCTTCACTAGAAACTGATTTGAAATGCCAAAATACATGACTAAACCAAAGTCTTAGGTCACTAGAGCAGTAAGTACAAGACAGTGTTGTAAGATGAATGATAATAAACTTTAGATTTTTGACTATTTAGGAATTTAGGATGACACAGAAAACCATTTCAAGGATTATTGAAAAAAGAAAAATAAAGAAAAAGGGATCCATTAACTTTCCATCAGCTTTTGTTCAGTCATACAACAAATTTTGAATTTGGCATACTCCCTACTTCTCCAAGGCCAAAGAGAAAAATGAAAACGAAGATGAAACTTTGTTCAGTTCACTTAAGAATCTGTTTGAACATTCGGTTATGCCTCAAGTGGAGAAAAACTTGAATAAGGACAATGAGGCAAAATTATTCTCTAAACCAACAAAACATCAAGATAATGATGAAAATCAAAAACTGATAATGCTTGAAAGTGTGAAGACATGAGTTGAATAATTTGCAGCGTCATATTTACCTACATTTCAAAGGCCTTAAAATAGATCAAAATGAAACAAATTATAATAAAACAGAAATGACATAAGTTTTTTTTAATCTTTGGAAATGATATTGGTTAAATTTTTCTAAGCTAATGATATTAAAAATAAAAAAAGAATAGAAGCAAGATTTTTATTATTTTATCCATAAAGTCTTGACAGTTTTTTTATAAGAAGAAAGAACACTCTATAGAATATTTTGCTTTTAATTTTTCATCTGTGCAATGTAAATTTTCGGTTTAAATTGGATCTGATGAATTGAAAACAAAAAAAACAATTGAAGTAAGATTTAATATTAAACATTTTGATTTTGTCTGTTACCAGTGATATCAGGAATAAAATCTGTTTGCGCATAGTCTCATTTAAAAACTAACATACAAATCAGGGCTGGCAAGATGAGTTTGGATACTCACTAATAAGTCATCCAATTTTTCTATTTTTAAACTATACATACAGTTATTCCTTGGTATTCATGGTTTTCTATAATATGCTATTCTATAATATGGGGGTATTTTTCTAAGTTTGGTGACATACCATTAAAAATCTCACCGTTCATTGCTGAACAAAACATAAAAAGTTTAGGCACTGATAGATGCATATATTTTTACAATATATCCTAATGTTTATACAATTTACTTAATACTCAACGTCTTCCACTTTTTTTTCTGTTCCACTCAAAAATTGATTTTCAAACAGACTTTTTGTGAAGAAAAATCTGTGGCACCGATTTTAAACCAAAATGTTTCTTCTTCTTGCAACTTTCAAGGTAATGAGCTTCAATCATTTTTATACTTTGAATAGTCTTAGATATTACTATGTTTCATGCTCAGTCCCTGTAAGTACTAACATAACCCAAAATTTTAATGTAATACTAATGAAGAAAGAAAGGAATGCCAATCAAAAGGTATTCTTAATTGATATTTACTATCCACTAGTAATTTTGAACAAGTAATTTCTTTCATCTTGAATTTTTTTCTTTGTTTCTTATTGCAACATGCTCAGACCATCAGTCTATGGCAGTGAGCTAACAACGCAAATCAGAAATGAAAAATAAGCTCTAAGTGAGACAAGAACTCATGCCCCTTTTACCTCAGGAAGCTGTCTGTTTGGCATGGCTCTACCAACTCAGCTATTAGAGCTCTTACAACTGGCAGAAGATCAAATCTAACCCTTCAACATACCTTTGATCCTTCCCCAATTTGTTCAGCACTATATTTGTTATTGTTATTACATACACTAGTTGTAGGAGTAGAAATATAATCCTGATTTATTTTCATTAGATGAAGACTATAAAATATCAGAGCTCAAAATTATTATGGTAAAAGTGACTAAGGTGAGGCTGTTATTCCATATCAATTTATCAAAAGCAGTTATATACACAAAATAAATTCAGATGCTTGACATAAAAGCATTAATACTCTAAAAATACAGACAATGAGAAACAGCTGACATCAATTAAAATTGTAAAAAAGCAAATATCTTCCTTGATATTTACTATGATTTTCTTATTGCAGCACAAGGTCAAACAGCAAGAGTAGGAAAATCAGGTCACGCCAGTTTTTGAGATGAAGGAGGCCTAACCGCCTTAAAAATCTGGATTCAAACACCAGCTTGTGGAAGCAGTGGGCAAAATATACAATTATCAGAGCACTTACATAGGTCTCAAACAAGTATTTTTTTGATGATTCGATTTTTGTTTCCAAAATCCAATCAATATTAGAATAGATCTGGTTAGTCACTCAATAGAAACCATCGCACGACCAACAACTTTTGACAGCATCCAGCACTGAAGGAAATCAATTGGAAAATTGGTAAGAGGGGTGATCAATGAATAAGTT
The DNA here is from genome assembly GCA_963457665.1 of Thysanoteuthis rhombus. Classification (NCBI taxonomy): domain Eukaryota; kingdom Metazoa; phylum Mollusca; class Cephalopoda; order Oegopsida; family Thysanoteuthidae; genus Thysanoteuthis; species Thysanoteuthis major. The sequence goes on along the minus strand of OY735204.1, from coordinate 44,133,753 downwards.
ACTTTTCTGTCATCTGTTAGGCATGGATCGCTAAAAAGATTGAATTTTCAAAAAAACAAGAGTGAATGCTACCAAACACTAACTAATGGATTAATTTAGCATAAACTTACATTGTGAATTGAACCCCTACTAAAAACCTATTCAGGTGGGGGATTTTCAAATAACAAAAAATCATTTTTTGTAGATATGATATAGAGTTATCAGCCCTCTAGCTTCATTGGTGCAACCTATACGTGGAATACATTTATAGTCAGCCTGCTAGATCAGCTGAAAAACTGAAGAAACCTATACGGACAGTTTTGGTTTACAGTTACTAATATTCAAAAATATATCAATATTTTCAAATCTTTTATCAATAATGACGATGACAAAATATTATACCCCAAACAATTTCATCATCCATGTCCTATTTTTAAAAAAAGAAACATTATTGCAAGCAAAAAAGATAGAGCTATTTATTTCATTTTTTCTTATAAATCATCTTGATTTTATGAGAGCATCCAAAAACATACCCCACTCTTATTTTAAGTATAAAACAGATCAGATGCAACTCTGTCCATCTGATTAGTAGCAATTTTAATTTCATAGATCAATCAGCAATGTTAATTGCTAAGAAAAGCAGTGATGTGTATTAGCAGTAATACTAGCAGAAACTGCCAAGAAGCCAGGAAGTCTATACAACAATCAAACTCTTGAAAATTCTGATGTAAGGATACACAAGAGAAACATTTCATATAATGATTGGACCATAAGAGTTTAATAGAATATGCTAAGCATTGTTATCGGTTATTTAAAAAAAATCATTTTTTTCTTTTTTTGAGCTGAAATAAGCAAACTACAATAACAGCATGGCTCAACATCCAATGCTATTGTAATTGATTGTACCCACCTAAGCTTTACCATCTATGTAAGAAGATGGATAAGGGGAAGAAAAAAAATATATGATAAAAAGATTGTCCTGATGTCTGAGGAGATTCAGGAGACAATCCACAAATCTTTTGCCTTATTTCATTATGCATGAATGACTATTCAAACAATTTTAGAGGAAAATTTTTTCATACAAACAGTAAAAACAAAAGGATCGAAAATGAACTGCATGGATTAAATAGACAAAAAAAAATAAAAAACATTCATTTACAGCAGTGTCTTTTAAAGGATTTTTTTTATCTCAACCTTCCTAACCAGAATCGAGAAAGTATCAATCCCTCTCTATTCATGCTTTATAAAAAAGCCAAAGTAAGTTATTGATTAATATCAAAAATATTAGAAAATTGATGTAAATGGGTATAGTGAGAGAGCTAATTGAAAATTGACAATAATTAAAACTAAACTATATGGTATCCCAATTAAGATTTAAGGTAACTTAACAAGAATAAATAATAATTTGTAATTAATGCAAGTTACAAAACAAAACAATGAATCATTGATTCTAAATACAATTTTTCGGTGTAGTGTTCTTAAACAGTGAAAAAGAAATTAAAATGTAATAAAGGTATGAAAAGTTTTCGTGCATAAAGTATTTTCTAGAATAGATGGCAACAACTTTTTAATCAATAATAATTTTCTTAAAGAAAAAGTCTATGAACCTGGATAAGTTAAAGCCAAAAATTTTATTTATAAAAACTAAAAACAATGTTCAAGTTCTGATACAATTTAGCATTAAAAAAAACTAATACAAAAAAATGCAACTTTTCACCAATCTGGGAAGTGTGAATAAATAAATGTGTTAATGAAATTACATATGGGTTTTGCTTGAGTGTCTTATCATGCATTGTCTAAATTTTAATCTAGTTAAAATTTTCTGGCAAAAATAAAAAATTCTTTCATATAAAAAATTTTCAGTAAATCTTTCAACTCAAAAGTATTTTTTCTATAAGAAAAGTAACTAGAATTATATATCACGTGACATTTAAAATTTCACCAAATGAGATAAAGAAAAAAATCCTTTAGCAGCAATACCATATGTTTTCATTCAATCAAAATCATCAATCTTGATGTTGGACAGGTCTTTGCATCATTTAGGTAGTAATATTTATGTACATATAAAATCTATAGTATCCAATATAAATGCCCACAAGTTCATAAAAATAACTGAGAATTCTCCTAAGAAGTGGTCAGCAATTTATTGATATAAATAGACAATGTACAAGTTATAATCAAGTTTTATTTCATCATACAACACATTATGAACATGGTATCAGTTACATTTACAAATGTAGCTATCAGAATATTATATGTTCTTATAGAGAGTGATCAGGAAACATCTTCCAAATAAAATTCATACTCAATGAAAGAAATTCACAAAAGTAGCAACCAAAATTTCAATTTTGTAGAATACACAATTTGGGTCATGTTCAAGAATGCTAAATTTTTTTTCTCTACCAAGTTCTTTCATATTGTTGTATTCATATGAAATGATATTAGATATCACATAAGCTTTCATAAAAGCTTATACAGGGAATGTATTTTTAATATGAAAAAGTAATCTTATTGTGAGAAACTTATACCTCAAAATGTTTACCTTGATGTATATAATGCTAGCATGATTTACAATATTAAATGTTACCAGAAAAGTTCCCTCCACTAGTTAGCTTTAGACACAGTCTGTTTTCTTACAGAGTTCTATAAAAACTGAGGCAAATGAATTGTATTTTCATAATTGATGAATAATTATTCTATTCTGCAATTTGCATTAATTACTAATGAGAATTAGTGCTTTATTCATTAACTTATGATCTATCCTTACCTATCATAATCCCCCATACAAGAAGCAGTTCTGTGAATCCATATGGGAAATCTAGATGCAAGAAACAAATATCAGAAATCTAGAACATATAGTACTGTGAAAGAAAATTGCACAAACTTTCCACAAGTACAAATAATTATTTGCATAATCTAAAATTTCTTTATTATTCCAGGTGAAATTCTGATTGCTGTCTTTATCACAACCATTACATCTTATTGTACAATATTTGTTTCATGCTAAAACTATTTTTTCTGTGGCTGTAATTAGATTGGCAGTATATTTCCCTGTATGTTCCCTCCAGATCATGTTCTGATTTGAACTCTTGGGTTTTTTTTAATGACATTCAATAATCCTTTGCACTACTATTTCATATTCTTTGTCACATAGTTGGCACTTGTTATAGTCTTGGGTTTCATCTATTTTTGCTTTAATTTAATCTCCAAGTCTAGGCCTTACATTTGTACTGCGGTTATTACTCTGTTTCTCTCTTCAATTTTTCCTTCAGTCAAGCTAATGAAACTTCATCATATTTTTCCTCCTGTTTTTTTAATCTACTAAGCGTTCATGCTTCCCTCAACAATTAATTCCCATCCAGATTTATTATTCCATTTGTAGTTTTAGTGTAAGTTATTTGTTGCTAATTTTGGCTACCATCTGTGCTCCACATTATGTTGTTGGACTATACTTGCAACTATGCATAAGGGGTGACTTTATACTCAGTATTTCCAACCTCTTTAGATACAAAGTATCAATAGGCATTAAGGTCTTCCTTCTTTTTTTTCTGGTATAGTACCATATCAATACATATATGTATGTAATTTACCTCAATATATGATATGTAAAAACTCTGAAAAAAATTAATTTTTTCAAGAAAATTTTAGCTCATGGAAATTATTCAAATTAAAAATTGAAAGGACCTATGAATAGATTCTTAAAGATCTTATATTTTTTATGAAGTTTGCAATTTCTTTTAGGCATGACCTGGTTAATAATATAGTCCAATATTTTGTCTCAAATGAAAAGTCATGTTTTATCTCATTAGCTCTTGATACAATATCACAAAAAAAAGCATTTTACTTATTTGGTAATTTTTTTACAAGTATAGCAATGATTGGTCCCTTTTGCTGGATCTGATAAGAAATTTCCTTCTTAGTGTGAATAACTATTTTTTCAAGATTTGATCATACTCCAACTCAAGACAGTGTTTACGTATAGAAAATAAATGTAATAAGTGTCCAGTAATTACAAAATATTCCAATCTCAAGAAAAAAAAGAAATGTTAATCACTTTTATAGCAAAAAACTTCAGAGAAAATGATCTTTGTCAATGGAAAAAGTGAGATTTAAAAGAATTTTTAAACTTTCTAATCAACTGGGAGATAAAGAATAGATACTACACAGATTTTAGGTTGTTATAGTTTATGAACAAGAAAAAAATGATTTTTCAGCACACTGTTCAACAAGTCAAGCCTCAATTTTTGCAAAGCCTATTATTTTCTAACATATCATCATGATCAAAGCTGAATTTTGATCAGGTAAAATAAAAGTACAATATAAGCTATTTTATGATTTAGAAACCACATAAATAGGGGTGCAACTAAACCAATTATGCCAGGCATACACAATTTACATAACTAAAGGTTTGAAGGTAAAAAGATAAGAAAAAAAAATTTGAAAAGTTACAAAGCAGATTTCTATTTACAATGTAACTATAATGATGAACTGGATCCTTAGTTTCTGTTCAGTATGCATGTATATATGTACATTTCTTATTTCATATGTTTATAAATACTTTTTCAAGAGGTCAAAAGTGAAAAGAAATATGGTTCCTACTTTAGGGGGTCAAAAGTGAAGGAAGACTTTCTCCCTTCTAAGATGTTAAAGTGAGAGGAAACTTTTCCCCCTTCAAGAAGTCAAGAGTGTAGGGAAATTATCCTCCCTTTAAGAGGTCAAAAGTGAAAGGAAACTTTTTCCCCTTTAGGGATCAAAAATAAAAGATCTCTTTCTTCTTTATGAGGTCAAAAGTGAAGGTAAAATTTTTTCAACTTTAAGGGGTCAAAAGTGAAGAGAAAGTTTCTCCCTTTCAAGAAGTCAAAAGTGAAAAGAAACATTTTCTCACTAATCTTAAAGATTTAGTTCTTTCTTTTACTCCTAAAATATTCAACCAAGCGTAAATAGGTACTCCAGCTAGTACAGTCCATTCAAAAAGATTACTCTAAATTCTACGTCATTTCAGGTTGCATTAGACACTAATGTAACAGTGAAATTTAAAATGTAATTTGCACCTTGAAGAAGCTGAGAAATGCAATAATCCAATTTAATAATCTTTTGATTATTTCTTTGTAAATTGCACTTACTTGACATTTTAAGGTGACCCCGGAACATTCCATCACCTTTAATACAATCTAAATGAAAGTTATAAATCTAGATATTTGAATGAAAAAACGTACAAAGGATTGCTTACCTTGTGTGAAAATATTGCTAATTTATTTGAAAATTGAAAACAGTAAGACTAAACTCTAATGCCAAGGGAATATGAAAATAAGAAAAGAAAAACACTCGAAAAATTCTATCATGTTTTACGGATTATAAGATATTGTAACATATAAGATATATAATTACTATTAAAAGCAATATCCAGAATGATTGCTTGGAAAATAGCTTAACTTGTAGAAGGGAAAGTAGCTTTTAATTCATTTTTGTTAGAGAAAATATGTATCTGATCTAGTGTAATATATACGAGTTGGAATTTTCTGTAAATTTTTCTTTTAATTTTTACAAACATTTTTCCATCATAATCTGAAAAATAAAATTTCACTGAAAGAAGAAAAAATCTTATCAATTTGAAAATGAAAAAAAAAGTTAAAAATACTGCAGCAAAGAATATTTTTCTTTTCTCTGGATAGTGTCAAAAAGGAAAAAATAGAATCGAAATAAATAAACAGAAATCTAGCATAGATGAAATAGAAATTACACAAATCTAAAAAAATGCCAAATGTATACTCATTTCTCTATTAAAGTGACTGCTAACATCTGATACATCATAACACTGATAATTATATGATTGAAAAGTGTCAGTTTATCTCATTTACATTTTTTTTATTAGAAAGTGGTTCTTTTTTTATTTGGAAGGATAAAACAAAAACATTTGTAAACAGGAACTGCCTAAAAGTTCAAACTACAAGATAAAATATGCTATTGCTAATTTTGATGAAAGATCTTTTTTTTAAATTTTAAGTTAGATATGGAATTAAGCATTATGAATTATGGTTGGAAGATAACTGCTTCAAGCAATTTCACTGACTGATACAAGAGGTCACAGCCATAAACTACTACTACCTCCACTGATGTTATAGGCTAATAATATATAGCAAAACAGGTCTCTAAACTAGAATAGAAAATTGAAAATATTTTACATCCTTTAATTTATATTCTGATCACAGATATAAACTTGAAATTATAAATATTTTTATAATTTTATATATATTATATGCATACAATACACCTGGATTTATGATTTATCTAAAAAGTATGAAACAATCAATTTTGTAACATTCTGAAATCTTCATCCAAATGATAACTACCAATAGCTTACATCTAAATTTATCATTTAATTCTGAAAATAATATAATCAAGAAAGGTCTTTTTCTATGGATGATAATCATATTTTCTCCAAGCTACTTCCACAAAAGTGTATATATGAATATTGAAAATTAAAAAAACAACTAAAATTCAGTTTTACACATAATGATATGAATCATATATTGGAAAAGATATTTTTATTCTTTTCTTCTTTCAATTAGTTCAATTAAGCCAGATATTTGTGGTATGATAACCAAAACTAATCCAAAGGAACATATTACCAATTAGATATTGTTGCACAATGGTTGTGGCATCAAAAGTAGTGTCTGATGCTAAGTGGAGTATTAATAATTGGAAAAGAAAAAAGTTATTGGATCATGGTTCAGTTTAAGAGTCAAAACCCTTTATAATATTGTTGACTCAGTAAGCTATTGAAAAGAATCGAGGAATCTAATCAATTTGAAAAAATTTACCCCTACAACTATAGAATCATTTTTTTGAATAAAATATACTAAAAAGCCAGAAAAAGAAACATATCTTTTCAATTGGAAATGAATAATACCAGTATAAAGAGCAAAACCAAACTGCAGACAAGGTATAGAAGACAAAGACAAATATGTTGGTTAATAAAAGAAGTGAAATATTATAAAAATTTAACTCGAGGAAAATAAAAAAAAAGGCAATGAGACGTAATTAAGAAAGCTGATGAATATTTTTACAATCACCCAATTACATGATTGAGGCACATTTCAAGAAAGAAGACAGATATTGAAACAAGATAAATAAAGAATAGAAGAGATGGAATGATGCAAAGCAGTATGAAGAAACAGACTGAGTAGGCAAAGTCATAGAAGCAATTAAAAGGACAGAAAATTTCAAAAATGCCTTTTTGTTATTGCTTTTACAACCAGTCAGTCTGAGCACTGTTATACCATCAAAGGGTATCTGTTTCACTCTTGAAGTGGCAGAACTGCATATTTTTAAAAGACCTTTTGATTTTAAAACCATCACAGACAATAATTGAACAAGTATAGCATCAAAACTTCAAGTCATGTACAAAAAATTCCATTGAAAAATAGATATGGCCAGAATAAATTTTATTTATGACATCACAAAAGAAACATTTCAAAAATAGAGTAAAAAACATCTAGATTCTAGAGAATCTAGATGTTATCATAAACATGCCAAAATAAAGCTTCAGAAAGGTAAAAAAAAAGGTATCTAATTAGGCACTGATGCCAATTTTCAGGTTTGAAGACAAAATGGTTTTTCCAGGAGTGCTGGAACACGCAAATGTACAAACAAACACATGCGCATATAAGTAAAAAGGATGGAACCCTTTGCCACATTTGGGGGCAGCGAATGTTATATTAGACCAATCTCACAAAATATTAGTACTTTCTCTACCATTCAAAGAAAGTTATTGTTATTTTTATACATAATATTACTAACCATAACTCACCCTCTATCATATTCCATTCAATAACATCTGTTCATCTACACTACTAACACTGATTGCCCCCAGTATGACATATGCTTTAAAAATTGTACATACTTCTATTTCCTTCCTGACCACTGAAAATCCTTTTCTTCCTCATTTTCAATTTATACCATACATAGTTTGAGTGCCAAAAGTTGCTAAAACAAATTTTGGGTCAAAATTTGCTAAATTTTATCTTTAATAATCAAATCCATTTTCATGTATTAATGTTGCTAGAGCGTTTTCCATTCCTAGTACTGTTAACTACCTTCATAGATTGTAAAAATTACATAATAATACCATTTTTCAATCATTAAGAGTGGGCTGTTACAAATCCTTCCTTTGGAGGGCCAAACTGAACTATTTCACCTTTGTAAATATGCCTCTGAAATCAATATTTTGCGTAAGTTTTCTATTGGAACATAGTAATAAATGATTAACTTTTTGAATTCATATTATACTCACTATATCTGTTCACATGCTAGATGTACTATGGAAATTTTGGCATCTACTTACTTTCTATGTATGTTTTGAGTATTTACTTTAATCATTAGAATGAATGAAAGTTTTGACATATTTGTTCAATAAATCTTACTTGTGTTACCACAGGTTACAACTATATTGTCATATAATAAGCTGTTCACCATCAAATACATATAAGATTGACATGAGACTTTATATCTCCTGAGCTATCTCAAAGTTTTACAAAATTGAACTAACATAACATCATGTTCAAGACTAAAGGTAAAATGCACTTGAAGATTCACATCAATTATAAAATATTCCATTAAAATATAACCTCTTCAAGATTTATGACATATCATACTAAATTATTCAAGATATGTTGACTAAGTTTCTCTCAACATGTTCTTTGTCTAGAGATTCCAGGTACTTCTTCATCTCAAAATCCTCACAAATGAATAAATCATTTGTATCATATTTTATTTTTTATAAAAGTAAAAATTTGTGTAAGTGAATGGCAGCCAGAAATAAGAAGCTGTAGCTAAAGTACTCTGTTAGTGATACCTATAACAATAATTTCTCATAGATAAAAAGTTTGGTTCAGTTATTGTAATGAAGGAAAAAAAACTATTTCTGTGTTTTGCTACCACCTATTTCCCTGCAGATATATAGCAGGAATTACTAGTCTTACAGGTTATCATAAAGTATAGCAGTATAGCATGTTCAAGATTCATGACACTAAATAATTCAAGATATGTTGACTTGGTTTCTCTCAACACATTACTAGTTATTATTGAATGCAATCATAGAGTTTTAGTTAAGAGAGTGATAAGTTATTAGGAAGATAGTTCAGTTCAACAATTTTTACTCAGCTTTTCCTTAGGGATTGTTGGTAGCAAGAGGTTGGTTTTAGAGGAATAGCTTACTCTATCTACCAAGATACTGATAGCAAAATTAGAGAACTGCCTACATCATTTTAGCAATGAAACATACAAGATAAATCAATATTATGATTAAAAACAAAGAGGGAAATAAACAGAGGCAAAGTGCTGAAGCTGGACTGACAGATTCTACCCAGGTGGGTCCATTCTTAATACAATCTGATTTAATAACATCTACGTGAAATAGTGACATATAGAAATAAGTAAATCCCTTTTTGTAATCCAAACAATAAATATTATATAAAACAAAACACAAGACAGACAAAAACATTTTACATATATTCTATCTTACTCATACAAAATAGTTTTCCATTTAATGCTGAATAAATTCTGTTTCTTAATTTCAAGCAAACAAAGTTTGTTTTCCCAAGGTGCAATACTAAAAAAAAATGTGAAGATTATTCCTACTAAGCAAAAAGTGACTCCAGGAAAGGATAAGAAAAAATGTCTTACCTGCAACACGTTTTTCTAGGATCAACCATGATTGGAACAAATCCACATGGTAATTTCTGATCTAAATAGCGATCTCCTGCAAAAGAAAATCATAAAGAAATCAGGTACATAAGTAATGTAGATGATTGATAGAAAGCGAAAAAATATTCACACTAAGGTTTTGAGTTATGTTTATTTGTATGTATAAATCTGATTAAAAAAAAAACTATCCTTGAGTTTTATGAAATTTAATAAATGAAAGAAAAAAACGAAAAGAAAATATCTATTCAAATATCTTTACAAAGGAAAACATAACTATAAAAAATATCCTTTAAACATATAAAGTTATTTTAACTTAGCAGATTAGATATATTTTAAAGGAAAATAAAAAAAATTAAACTTTTGAGGTATCAAAATAAAGTGTTATGGTTCAGGAAAGATTTAGTCTGATGCACATAAAAAATGATGTATTAAAAAAGCAAGTGGTTATTCACATGACATTCAGGATAAACATTGACAAATGATTTAAATTAAAGAAGTTATAACATTATTAAGAGATTCATGAATTACAAGACATACTGTGTCCATGAGAATTTAACTAAATCAATTCTTTAATATTGATGGCTTAGGTATTTGTTGATAATTATCAAAGAGATTAATTGTTGACTAACAAGAGGTACCACTTGACAAATATAGGTAGAAGAAAAGAAACGAGATATCAGAAGTTAAAAATATGAACAACTAAGATTCATGAAAACTTATTTCCATCATCCTAAATTGTAATTTAGGATGGCCTACCGAAGGTAACAACAATTTCTGAGGAAGTTCAAGCAAAATGTTTCTTAGTCAGCAGCTACCTTCAACAAGGTGCAAAAATTGAACAAGAGAACAAGTGAAATTATCAGTATATAGAAAGATACATGCATTCTTATCACACAAACCAAACTATCACCAGAGAATACAAGTAAGATAGAGATAGACTCTTCATGGCAAAGGATATCTCTATATATTCAACTGTATGACTGTTCAATAAAACAAACATCACTGTAGCCTGTCAATGGTCACACTCAGCAAGCCAAAATTCCAACCAGATCTCACAAATGAAATTTCAACAGACAACTTTGATATATTGTTGACATTTATGAGTTTATTGAGACTAATATCTTCTGTGTTTTGTTTTATCATAGTGTTTTAAATGAAATATTCTCCATTCAGCTTCATATAACATGATGTGAAGGGGGCACTTTATTAGACTGCATACGAAAAACTATAATTTGCATCTTGCCAGAGGAGTTACTGAAATATTATGATAAAAACATCAGTAGACCTGAGGGTATTAGTTTAAGGGGAAAAAAAATCTGTATAAGCTATATAAAATTATGAATTCAAGTTTCCAGCAAAGGACATATTAAAAAGAAGTTTATAAGACTAAAAAGATGATAAATGATTAGATGATTTTCTAAAATATCAACTCCTATGGGTTAAGAATTATTCCTTATTTCCTTTACAAATATGCTGAACAAGTTTTTGGCTGTTTTTTCCAAATCAGTGGACTCGATGAAAGTAGATATGTTTGCAAATACCATTGCAGCTGAATCAAATTAAACTGATAAAAAAGCATTGATTGAGAAATGTCTTTGAATGAATTAATTAAAATGAAGTAAACCAAGAAGAGAATTTAATGCAGAGAACAAAAAAATGGACAGTTAAATGTGTAAAACAATGAAAGGTTAGAAAAAAATGTTTACAAATTCATTTGAGAAGATACTGTCTATAGTCCCTAGAAGGGTCATTAACATTTAAAGAGTTTTTTGAATATTTTAACTCCATCCACTTCTTGACAACACAAACAACAGGAAGTTCAATTGTCCGAAAAACTCTTTTAACCTCATTTGAGAAGTTCTGAACTTGGAATCAAAACTCTCAAAACAATATATGTAGTCTTGTTTCATTGTACAGTTTTAATCCTCTTTTGAAATCGATGTTTCCATTGGAATAGGCCTATAATGAATAAGATTTCCAAAATAACAAGCTCATTCACTCTCTCTCACTCTTTCTTAGTTCTAATACACATTATGGCATTTGATAATTGGCCATGGAAACAATTTCAGGAAGTTTTGACATATCTTCTCAAGATCATGAAAACATAACTTTACCAATGGCAAATGACAATCATCAGATCTGTTTTCACTCACTGTACTACCATTAGGCCATTTCACATTCCTTTACACAATTATTATTTTATACAATGATCTGATGAAACTATACCATGAATGATTCCGTCACTTGGCTTGATTAAGTATTTCATCATTAACTTGAAAAACATGCCTGCAGATTCTGTTGACTTTTGCTCAATGTGAAGCCAATTTTTAAAAGTCTTTGTTGCTGAGTTAGTTTTCAGGCAGTAACATTTGCAGTGAGCATTAGATATTTTAAAACCAAAAATTGCCCTGGTTGTTTGCTGTCTGACCCAAGAGCATTTATTTGGATTTGTAGAAATTACTTTTCACTCCAAATCTAACATTGACTTCTTAAGAGTGGCACAGCATTTCTATTAAGATTCAAAGGAATATTTTTTTTAAAGCAAACAGGAAACTAAAATGGTTTCTCCAAGAATGTACCTTCCAGTGAGAGAAATTCTAAACGAAACTATCAGATGATTTTCAGCTAGTTCTTGCAGAAGACCTCACTCCTACGGATTTGGCCTCCGGACTCTGCCCGCCCAATCTAAGGTGGGGCGTAGCTACAACTGGTGGCTGGGTATTATTTGTATACGGCCACCTTCCCAACCTCCATGGACAAAAACATGACCTTCTTTTGATATACAGCAGGCTACATGCTGATAAGCTGTCTATCAGCTGGATACATTTCAAGTGGGGAAAATAATGCAAAAATGTGAAAAAATCTATTAAAATTAATTCTTTATTTAGAATTGACCTAGCAATGTGTGGGTAGTTTGAGATATGCTGAATTCAGTTATGGTTTTATTTTTTGCCTAGGATGCAGAGTTCTCAAGTGTTAAGCATACTTACATACATACATAAATACAAGCATTAAAACATATATATATGTATATATATGAACATAAGGCTAACGAAGACATCATAGATGGTGGGGCCTAAATGAAGAAACAATATCATTCAAAATCCAATGTCTGATAGATCTGTCCTTTGATAATTCATTGCCTTCCCTATTATTTATTCAATGTGATTACATTTCGTACAGTTAAAATATTAAATATTTTCCAACCTTTGAGTTCCTTCTATCCAGTTTTCTGACACACCTGTTTGCTTAGTGGAGTTGTTGGGCTCTGCTTGAGCTACTTTTATTTATTTGGGAACGCCTCCTGCCACCACCCTACCAACTAATATATGGACATATAGTTTCCAAAACATAACTAACAAGTGACACCTGTCATCATTATTTGTTTCTTACATGCATACACATACTTGCTAGAGTGAGAGAGATGAAGAGAGAAGGAGGGGCATCAATCTTTCAAAAAAAAACATAGCTGTTTCACTCTACTTGAGTATAAATTTAACATCTCTATTTCAAAAATAGTTAACATGTGTCAGGTTAAATTGATAGTGTCATTCCATTTGTCACTGACAGAATAATAATACCCTTTCAATCCAACAGCCTTTTAGGCTACTGGATTAATAGCACATCATTATTTATAATCACATCCAAACAATCTGAATAACTTAAACAATGATAAAACTACACTTTTTGTTCAGAAACTAATTCAAGTTTACACAATAATAATACATGACAGGTCTGGTTAGACACTCAGTAGTGATAAATGTTTTTTAGCAGCCTGCCATGTCATTAGTGATCAATTGAAAAATTAAAAAAAGGGGTGATCAAGGACCAAGTTACTGCTTTCACTTTTTGTTAAGTAGTGATGTCTAATGAAGTCCAAAATCAAATGAAAGTCAAGTGTGAATGCGCTGGACACAAACTATTGGACCAATTTTGCATAAGCTTACATAGTAAATTGAATAAACACCCAAAATCTAGGTGGGGGGGTCTTTTTTAAAATATGTTTCTTCAAACCACAGTAAGGAGTAGATATTTAAATTTTCAGCTCCATTGGTGTGACCAGTATACATGACGCACACATACACACATAGCCAGCTAGACCAGCTTAAAAACTGGAGAAATCTGTTGATAAAAGTTTTGGTAGGTGATTTTTAAATGACAGACACACCTTGCTTACGAGGATAGATCAATAAGACCATAGTCTGACAGCCGAATTTCAATTCGAAATGTTCACTAAATAATATTCGATCTATGAAATGAAGATTCATCACTGACCTAAATACATTGGTAAGGAAAGAGATTATGGTGAAAAAATAAAGAATATTTATTTGATGAAATGAATTTTTCTCAATTAGGCTTCAGCCCTTTCAATGTAACTATGTAAGTAAGGACAATTCCCAAATCAATATTTTTTGGTTAATTTTCATTTTATCTGATCTGTGCACCACCAGCCCAGTTAAATATAGAATGAATAGGAGTCAAAAGTGTAAAGGAAATAAAATGAGAACTTTTCATTTGATACACCTTGACGGTGTATCTTGGGTATGCTCTGTGCTACAGAAGCACAAAAATTGAAAAATATTCAAGTGTCTGTAAAAAGCAATGAAGAGCTGAAGTCTTTTTGGCAAAATGAAGGGAAGGTGGGCCTGATAGTAGAAATTAGAGAATTAATAGGAAACAGAATTTGGATTAGATACTGTTATCAGCAGATAATAGAGTTCAATCCAAATTTTGTTTTACTCCCATTGATTGATGCATTCATTTCTATTTGTTTGCCATTTGTAATTGCAAATCTACAATTGGGACCATTTTCTTCACATTGGTACCAAAAAGGCTTTTGCTGAGGAGGGGTGTAAATATTTTTGTATTGTTGTGCGTCTGTGCATGTAGCACACAGCATGCCCAAGATGAAAAAGCACCATGTACCACAGTTGATGATATACTCTTTCTATGTATTTATTTTACCAAACAATAAATGGAAATACATTTACTTTTTCTCTCAACATATATCATCACAATCATTTTTATCAGCCACTGCTGAACTAAGGCCTGATCCATGTCTTTTCATGACAACCTTGATTGCATTGTTCTTTGCTATACCTAATGGAAAACTTTTCTATGTCACACCTGCATCTTGTACCTGGTCTTTTTCTTTGGCATTTAAGGTACCATGTGCACCATTTGCTCCATCTGCAGTCATGACAAGTGTCCAGCCGATGACCATTATTGTCATTCAATTAATTATATAATATCTTTTACCCGGGTTAATCTTTCTCTATCTCTTAGAGTTTTCACTTGCTCTATCCATGGCTCTCTGTGCTATTCTAAGTTGGTTCTCAGTTCGTTTGGTTAATCTCCATGTTTCACATCTGTAAATCATAGCTGGTATTATGCATTCATTGAATATTTTACACTTTTAGCACATTGGCATGGTGCTCTTCAATATGTTTCTATTTATACTAAATACTTTCCAGCTGATTGTGATGCATCATTTCATTTTGCTTTCATGGTCTTTCTCTGATTTCATTAGCGGACCTAAACATATTCATTAAACTCTTCTAAATTCTTACCCTCTATTCTTATGGTCCTTTTGGAGACTTTATTGCTTTTGTCTTCCTTCCGTTCATTTTTAACCCTACCTTTTTACTTTCCCTATCAAAATCACTCCTCATAGTTTGTAATTCATCTGATGCCTCTGTCATCATTGACACATCATCAGTGAATCTCAAGTAGCTTAAAATTCTCTGTCTATGTTTATTCCCATTCTCTCTCAGTCAGTTTTCAAGTTTCGTTATAAACAGTCAAGGCAACATTATATCCCCTTGTCTTCCTCCTTTCACTTTTCTCATGTTGTTTGTATCTTTATATTGTCTTATTATTGCAGGGTCATTTTTGTATATATTCTGAATGTTTGTAGTTCACGTTAGCACCTTGTTCTCACATTGAGTTGAAGACTACCATGTGTTCTACCTAGTTGAATGCCTTTTCATAATCTATTCAACATTAGACCACCTACATACAATAAATTGATAAGTCAACTAGCCATCAGAATACAGCAAGATATAAATATATATATATATATTATACATCTAAAGTTGCAATCTGTGTATGTTTGCACTCTTTTAACTGAAGAATGACGCATCCCAGATAAAGAATAAAACTATGCTCTATCTATAGCACATATTTGTGAGTCTAGGAAGCATAGTTCTCAGATTATAAGAGTACAATCATACATACATACGAACATTACAATTTCATATATATATATATATATATCTACATATTATTGTGTCATCCGTAGACAGCTGTTTTGTTGTATTACAACTCTTCTGTGTGGCTATAGACTATCCATTATCCCATCCAGTACCACGAGGCAGGATTGAAACCTTCGCTTCAGACCTGGAGGTTGATATCCTACTTCTGCGCTAGGGAATTGGACGGTCAGTAAGGCTAAAGGCTAAATTTAAGCAATATATTTTAAATTACACAGAAATCCCTCATCCACCAGAGTGCTCAATTCCTATAGAAGATATATATATATATATATATATATATATATATATACGTATGCAATGCTCTTCCATAGGAATAGAGCACTCTGGTGGATGGGGAATTTAAGCTAAAATAAATATACGGCCTACGGGTCTGAAGTGAAGGTTTCAATTCTGCCTCGCGGTACTAGGTGGGATAATAGAAAGTCTATAGCCACACTGAAGAGATGTAATACATCGAAACAGCTGTCTGTGGATGACATAATAATTAATGCTCCTCTATTCAGGGTTGAGCACTCTTTAAGTGAGGTAACTCATGCGCTGTAAGCTTATGCAATGCTCATCTATAGGAATTGAGCACTCTGGTGGATGAGCGATTTCTGTGTAATTTAGAATATATCGCTTAAATTCAGCCTTACTGCCTGTCCAGTTCCGTAGTCCAGAGGTAGGATATCGGCCTACTGCTCTGAAGTGAAGGTTTCAATTCTGCCTCGCGGTACTGGGTGGGATAATGGAAAGTCTATACTATTACTGAAGAGATGTAATACATCGAAACAGCTGTCTGTGGATAACTTAATAATATATATATATATATATATATATATGGTGTGCGTGTGAAGAAAGAGAGATTGTTAGCTAAAGAGAAAGAAATTAAATCCTCTTTCAAACAAAATTCTTTGAATGTATCAGACTTCCTAATTATAATACATTTAGGGATGGTTTTCCAAAGATTACACTTCAAAGAATTCAAGAGATATGTGTCAGACAAAATAACTTTGACAAAAAACATCGTGCATAGCTTCCAGTGAAGAATGAAAGCATTTGCCATGGATTGCAAGACTTATATTTCAACCACTGCTCTGCAGCAAGCACTCTTTGAGTATATTACTCCTAAAGTATATTTTTCCTAAAGTCAAGCATTTCTATCAGTCTTTTACCATTATCAGAATTCATCATTGTGATATGATTATACTTTTCTATATTGCACCTTTTAGAAAACCAAGTATGAAAAAAAGAAATCATAACCTGTCACACTCATATGCTACTTCAAAATGGTACGAGAATATATGAAAAACACTGATAAAATGAAACACCAAGAGTCTTTTTGAGAAAACTTATTTCATAACAAACTTTCTAATAAGAAAAGTTCTTTATAATTTTCTTTAAATTTTGAGGGTTATATTGTACAGGAGAAAATCAGCCTCTATCAGAAGATATAACATTCATTATCACATCACTCTACAAGGTGAATATATTATAATATAATAAACTCTTTAATAAGAGTAAAACCTCAGATTTTATGGCCTTTAATCTCGTGATTCATCAAATGGGCATCATAAGAAGTTGATATTATAAATATCAAAGGTATCATAGATTTTACATGAATTAGGAAAACTGCAAGAAGGAGCAGTTATACTTTTATTAGAAATTAGAATTGATATTTATACTCTGTGTGTGACAGATTAACAAAACTTAGACTGATTGCTAAAAGGAAGGATTCTTTCATTTGGTTTCATATTTGAGTTGTTTTTTTTCCTCAGGTACATATTCATCACCAAAAGTGGAATCTGAGAGTTGAATAAATTAATATAAGGATGAAATTTCAAGTTATTTCAACAGCAGAGAAACAGAGCAGTAAATAGTAGAACATAGAAATGGAGACTGAAAGTACATTACAAATAAAGATTAATTGAAACCATTAAATTTTATTGATGACTATAAAACCATATTCAATTTGATTGACTTTTCATTGAAGAAAAACATTTTATATTTGTATACTGTACTGGCAGAATGATTAGGCACTTTGGGATGGACTTTTGTGCATGTGTTTGGGGGGGACAATAACTCTTGAAATTCTATGGCTCTCCAATGATGATATGAAAGAAAAACTTTACATAAAAGATAGGCTGACAAAAACTAATGCCCAATAGCCCCACTTCCAGGCTATTTGGCACTATACCTAAAAACTCCAATCAAATTGTACCTGGGTTCTTACCCAAAGGCATGGTTGGATTTTTGAGGGCCAGGGGAACTTGGCTCTTTGATGGTCCCCTCTCTCCAACATTTATTCCGAAGGTTCCCAACCTGGAGGCTGCAAAAACCTGAAGGTCCAAGTAAAAAAAGTATTACTAGAGATTGTGGGCAAACCTTTTGAAAGTCTGGGTTTCATGACCTTGTTGGGTTGGCATAAAAGTTGTAGCAGAAGTTGTGAGAGGCCTAGACAGGGGGATTAGCCACCATGTGTGATGCCTCGAGCATTTGATGAGATTTCTTAATGTATAATGTTTGTAGAAAAGTAGTATGTGAATTAATATTCATAAAATCTCTGATAACCTGGATAGAGAGGATGATATAATCGTATCTCATCCCCTCCCTGAAGATAGGGATGGCAGGGGACTAGGTTCCTTGAACCCCCCTCCCAACCATTTAGTGCAGTGGCACCCAATCTGGGGACTACAGACACTGTACAGTATAAGTAGAAATGGAGAAGGTGAACTACTATACATGGAGCTTTTAGGGGAACTCCTTCCAGCATTTAGACTATAAAAGTTAAATAATTTCAAATTAAACCTGAAAAAAGGAAATAACTGTACAGAAGCAAATTATTTTAAAAAATCAAGACTTATGAAATAGCCCTGCTTAATAATGATATAAATGATAATAAAAACTAGAGAACACAAAATTACTAAATTTGCATTAAATACTCCAGAGAGGTATGGTCACAACACATCAAAATTAAAAATGTTTCGAGCAAGTAGTTTTTTCCCCACATGCCTGAGCCAGAAAAAAAAATTTGCCCCCATTTTTTTGTTTTTATCCCTCAGATGTCAATTGTAAATGAATGCAATAACGAGGACTCAAAATATAACCAAGAATGTTGTGAAATTAGGGTAATCATTTGTTTCTGATTTTCTTAAAATTCTTCCAAATAAAAAAAGAGCACCAAATAGCCCCCACGATGGAATGATTTGTTCAGTATTAATCAAGAGGAAAAGAAGAACAAATGCAGTTGATGAAGTGCATAAATGAGTGACTTTAAAA
This sequence comes from Thysanoteuthis rhombus, assembly GCA_963457665.1. Taxonomy (NCBI): domain Eukaryota; kingdom Metazoa; phylum Mollusca; class Cephalopoda; order Oegopsida; family Thysanoteuthidae; genus Thysanoteuthis; species Thysanoteuthis major. The sequence continues at coordinate 44,114,536 of OY735204.1, read as the reverse complement.
AAATTGACGTTTTAACAAACTTTCAAGTTGTACTTTTGTGTAGCTCACTGTAAAAGTAAGCCACATTGAAATAGCAATAAATCCATAATTTCAATACTGATATCATTGACAAATAACTGTTCCTAGAGCAGCGGATTTAGAATTTCAAAAGTTCAAAACAAAGTCAAAATCAAACAAAGTATGAAAACTGAAAATTTAAAGAAAGTGATGAAATCAATAACATTCAGGATCCAGCCGAATCAATAAGAGACAAAATGTGCCAATAACCCTGAACACTTGGCATACATTTTTTCTACAAATGCTACAAGTTACTCAAAGAGACTGCATCTTATGTTGCTTAGTAATGATATGGAGATCTAATCAAGTAGCTGAGGCTTTTGCAGATTTTGTGCCATGAGGGCTTTTATTGTCGAGTCATCAGCTATAAATTCCCTAAGCATACTCCAATCATTTTCAATTCCATATCAGAGTTGAATGAATATTCATAATGCTTAAGCAAGTCTTTTTGCAACTTTAATAAAGTCACAGAGAGAATAAAAAAAAGGAGGGAGACGGGAAAATGTCATTACTATTTCACTAGTGCACATTGCTAGTAAGAAAAAAGAATCACCAGCAAAAGTACCGCCATCATTATCATGCTTATCCAAAAAAGCATCATCACAAACATAATATTGAGATGTTCTTTAAACAGTCTGAGCAGATACTACAATGAAAGCTAATGAAACATATCACCTCTTGAAAGATTGACAAATAAACTGATCTCAAGATACATACCATTTTCTTTTTCAATTTATTTCAAGAATAACAAAATAATAAGAATCTTTGATATTGTTAAAATTAGAGTCAAATGAAAAAAAACATCAGAAGTATGGAATAGCTTGTGATAGATCCTCTGCACAAGTATTTTCTGAGTACAATATGTTCAGCTTCTGGGCAATAACAGAGATACTTCATGACATCAAATATTCAATTTTATCACATGTATGTCTTTTGGATACATGGAAAATAAAGAATTGAAAGAAGCTTGGAATAAGATGATTTATGTAAAAGATAAGATAATTTTAAAATATTTCATGATACTAGACAAATCATGTTCTATAATGCTACATTGAAAATGCATCAAGTACTACAGGTAGTATGTATGTCCTGCCCTCAAAAGATCAATATACAAGTTCTTGTATGTTTTTTTTTAGATTAGTTCTGAATAATCTAAAATTAAGTTAAATGTATGGTAAGGTATATTATCATTTTTATTCTCCCTTGCAGAACTTATGGTAAAAATTATATCCAGTACTTTTTTTCTGTTGAAGACATCTTTAAAAAGTGGTTTGTCAGAGTGTGTATTCTCTCACTTTAAAAAAGAAAGGGTACATTCTATGTTAATGCTATTTGCTGTAGAACAGATTGCATTATTCAAAACATACATTGTACATATTTAAGTAATATGTATATAATAGGAGGTGGACTTGCTATACAAACAAGTTTAAGTTTCTGCCCTCTCTGGGCCTCATCAGGTGATGAGACCCAGAGAAGGCAGAAACATAAAGCTGTTTGTGTAGTAAATCCACTTCCTATCATATTTCCAGCTCTTCTCAAATACAAACTCAAAACTCAAATACTCTTGAAGTATAAAGTTGAATGTATCAAGCACTCTTTGAAATAAATCCATCACATATCAGACATTGCTTTATATCATGCTATATTGCAAACCTGACCTGTACCATATGTACCACGTGTAAACTATATATATATATATATATATATATACCTAGAATTGAAAAAATGTTGTCAGATTTATCTAAAGTATATTATATATATATATATGTGTGTGTGTATATTTATACATATATATATATATATATATATATATATATATATATATATATATATATGTTTATTTATATATATATATGTTTATGTAACCCATGATAGAGGTAGGATTTATTAAACAAATAACTCAATTTTAGCAAATGAATACACATATAGCAACACCACAAACTATGGTAGAAGAGAGGAAGAAAATGAAACAATAATAACAGTTGCACTTAAATATTAACAATATTTCACCCCTGTATGTATAAGCTTTTTAAATATTTGCCCACTGACTTTGCAACTATTTCACCAATTCTCTAAATAGCTATCACCTTCAATTATTTTTTTCAGAACTGTATCAAACTAAAGATTTCAGGTAGTAGCAAAAATAATTTGGATGATTAAATAGCAAATACTGCAATTTTTAACCCTCAGTCTGTAAGTCAGGATGAAACTAACCAGCTTTTACTGTCCATTGTTGGACATGACTATGGTGGATAATAGCAATAGTAATATAATTACTTAAGAAGCTGTGATAAACTGTGTGTGCAGCTGATTATACAGATATAGAAAGTGTGATAGTTTACGAGCATGTGAAGAAGATTTATTTTATCTTTCCCTACGTAGTTGACAGCAAAGAAGATCAAAATAACAAGTGCATAGAACAGTAAATAAAGCATGCATGTAGCAATTGAATTGAGAAGATGCAATGTGTAGAATTACATGCATAATAAAAATATGAACAAGAATGTAACTTGTCAAGAATGTATTTATTTAAGATGTGCATGAACCAAATCGATGCAGTTAAGGTTCACATGAATAGAGAAGAAATGTGTTCCAAAAGTTTGGTTCTTCACACAATGAAACTAGGAACTCACAACTTTCGCTCCACAGCTTGCATAATCAGTAAGCAAGTCATAAAAAAAAAATGAATATCATTCACAACACTATTAACTAAATTAACCAAACGCTTCCATTTATATTAAAGAGCTCAATCCAATAATCTATAAGGCATGGTGGCGGGATCTGTCTTGGAAGCACGAATGGCTGAAGCTGTAGCCAACATAAGGGTGCTTTTTATAGTTCAATTTAAACAAAGCTTGTGCCTTGGTCTAAAAGTCTCCAGTACCAAATTTCAGCTGAATCCAACAATTTATAAGGTATGATGGAGGATCAGTTTTCTAAGCAGGAACAGCTGAAGTTGTAGTCAGCGTAAGGGTACTTTTTGTAGTTCAATGCATTCAAAAATTGTGCCTTGGTCTGAAAATCTCCAGTACAAAATTTCAGCTCAGTCAGACAATGTTAATTATATTTTTTGTAGATGGAAAAGTGTATAGACATATTCAAGTTCACATATGGTCTAATACACCCATTCTTCATTATACATGGATTTTCTGAAGAAATTTTCAAACATGAGCATAATGCTATGGTACCATTCATCTTTTAATGCGCAAAAACCCTGGAGTTTCAAGTATTTTTGTGATTGTAAAATTGCGATTGTAATTTTGAGTGAAAATCGGTAGGAATTAGAGGGACTATATCCTAATTTTGCTGCGCTAGCACATTTCATACAATAGCAGCTGTGTGTTTCACTTTATTTGGTGTATACTTTTTCCAGCTCATAACAGGTATTTACAACATTTTTTGGGTTATTCTACTATCCAGCCCAGAAATGGTTAGCAAGCGCAGAGCAAGTGAGAAAAGTGTTGATGGAATAGCTTGAAGGGTTTGAAAGAAATTACCTTGGAAACTAAATTGGAAATATGAAATAAACATGAACAAGGTAAGCAATTCTGTGATCTTGCCATTCATTATAATCTTTCTCCACAACTGTGGCTACTATCAAAAAGGACAAAGATTAAATTGTACATAGTGTGCAAATCCATCAAGTGCTAAAATAGAGACCAAAGATTGGCATAGTGTAATGATAGACAGAACGTTTGTAAGCACAATATGTGTGAGAGTAATGATTCTTCAATGACTAATGCTCCCATTCAAAAAAAAGCTCTCTCTTTGAAGATTTGAAGAAAAAACATGAGACTAGTAGACCTAGACACACTAATGAAGCTGTCCGAGAATTTACAGCTAATAAGGCTTGGCTTGACTCTTCCAAGAAGTAGTACAGTATGCACCTCATGAAGAAAAAGGGTGAAGCAGCAAGTAGAGATGAATAAGCAGCAGCTGAGTACCTACCCTTTCTGAAAGGAATTATATCCAAAGGTGAATATACTCCCATGCAAACTTTTAATGTGGTCGTAACTGACCTTTTTTCGAAAGAAAATGCCAAATAAGACCATTATTGCTTGAGAAGAGAAGACCACCCCAGGACATAGAAGCAACAAAGACTGGATCACACTGCTTCTTGGTGGGAATGCTGCAAGTGACCTGAAGCTGAAACCCCTCTAGATTAATCAATTAGAAAACCCTAGGGCACTTAATAGATTTGTGAAGGCAAATCTCCCAATTATTTGGTAATCCAAGAAGAAAGCCTGGACAAGTGTTACAGCGTGAACCTTGTCCATCAAGTGGTCTGAAAAAGTCAATTAAGATGATTTTAATAAATTGTTTGCTCCATATACTGAAGAATCGATTAATGAAGATTTAATGGCTATAAAATAGGACTGTGTTGCTGAGAAAGAAGATGATGACAAAGAAGAAACAACCCCACAACTCAATTTAACAAAAAACGCCTTCTAATCCTATGTCCTTCTTTGACCAGGGGTTACAGATCCTTGTTAACAATGATCCAAACTGAGATGGTAGCATGAAGCTGAAATGTAATATTGAAGCTGTCCTTACCACTTCTAAGGGTCTCTACAAAGAGAAACAGTTAGATGTTAAGCAAATGATAAATTTGTCACTGACCAAGTCCACAACCTAGCCTGATGGAGCTCCTGTTGCATCAACCTCTGCTCTCCTTGCTGAGGACATTAGCTCTATCTTCATTGATTCTCCTTCTGTTCCAAGTGACGATGTCAATATTTTTTATGATGACAACCCTGAAGGGTTTCTAAGTGATGTAGGGAGTCCTGACTCACCTGCATCTGTTGGTGCCTCAACACCAACCTCCTAGTAACCCTAAATCTTAACTCCACCTACCGACCGATCACTTCAAGTTTCAAGCACTTTGTACAGTATTAAATTGTTAGTCAGTATTTCTTACCAATTTTAACAGTTTTGCGCTCTTTTTCGTAGCAATAGCATAATTTTTTTAAACTTATGCGAAAAAATCTTGACCATATCTATTTATATAATTCTAAATTGATCAAGTATTCTATTTTATAATGTTAGGCCTTGGATCCAGAAACAGGTGGGAGTTTGTAGGAACACATTTCAATTCTCATGATGGGAGTCAATGAATATAGAGAATGCATTTTGATTCACAAGTTTTTTCAACTTACTGCTGGATGTATATTCTTGAGTAGGTAGAAAGTTTGTATATAAGTATCTGTGTATGTACAAACATAAATCAATATGTGTGCACACAAGGGTATATGTTGGAATAACCCATCAGCCTGCATTCTATAAGGTAGCAGAAAATGGACTGAACGAAGATTAAATTGTATTTGCCTTTTTACAGATGAGGCTATATATGTTTGGGTGAATTGAAGGAATTTTAGCCTCTTGTTTTGCTTTGTGTCATACCTTTGAAAGGTAATTGGCTCTGAAAAGAAGCTGGACCTTCATCTTCCCCAGTCATTGCATGTTATTTGGAAGGTAATGTGGCTAGAGAAAGAATTGTTATTTGAATGACAGAGCAAGTAAATATTTCAAAATCGTTAAACTATGGGGGTTCTAGCAAAATGCGTTTAATTGTTTTCACTAAATGACTGAAGTTTGCTATGAAAGAGAAATGTATCTGCGACAAGGGATTAGTGCAAGTCTTACAAACAATAATTACTCATTGTATAGAAATGATCCATTTAAGTAAACAAGTGTCAAAAAAATTCCCAAGATTCCATAACAGCAGTGAAAATCTTAAGATATCAAAGACAGAATTAGATTATTTATCAGATCTTGAACATAAAATATGAAGTACTTATTTGCTCTTGATGTAATTTCCTTTCAAATCCATCAATTCAAATTGTTCACGCTGACAAAATGATGAAATTAGTAGTATTTAACAGAAACTTCATCGAAAGAAAAAAGATATAAGCTCTTTCAATATAACAAAAATTGACAATATAGCCAACCGCATTGCATTCATACATAATTAGCCAGATGAATAAAAATGTTGAACCATTTAACTATCACTATTATAAAGTCTGGGCACAAGAAGTCAAAAGAAAAAGAGCTAGCAGCTTTTTTTGGAGCAACATTTCACAGAGAAACGAAAACAGTAAGAAGAAAATATGACAGTAAGCAGACAACTAAAACCCAATGTTTTCACAAGAATGGAACTGAACCAGGAGACTGACCTGTAAACTGAGAACCATACAATGAGCACATGAGAGAATCATGCTCATCACATGGAGAGACCACAACGCAGCCCTAGTATATTATAGAAAAAACAGAAATCTGAGACATCATAGAAAACATTAGGAAACTCAAATGGCAATGGGCTAGTCATGTTGTAGGAATAGCAGACAACCGATGGATATCATGACTCACAGCAGAGATCAAATTTGGAACCAAGGCCAGCAGAATATGAGATGGTATGTGAAACTGGACGGATTCTGAAAATATTGGCTCTGCAGCACCCACAATAGAGAGGTGAGACGAATCCTTGGGAAGGTCAGTGTCCAACGACAAATGATAAAAGACTGATCATGATGATAAAATGCCAACACTCACATCTACAAAAGCAGTTTCCTGACACAACATTTATTTCTGTGTTGATCAAACTGTCTTTAAAACAATCAAAGTATATGCTAATGAAAAATATTTGACATGATAATTTCTAGAAAGCATTATTACTTTCTAAATTTCATTTAATGATTAATCTATTCAGTGTTTCAACTTCAATTTCAAGGTCTTGAAAAGTTTAGTTTTAAAATTAATTATCAACTCAACCATGAAAAGCTTCACAAAATCTCTCAGTAAAAATGAATTTTCACATTTTTGATATAACTGATAAACAGAAAATAAATTTATGCAGAGAAAGTTAGGAAAGAAAAATAGTATCAATTAAAAATTTTTTATGTCTTTGTCACAATAAAATATGAAATTTTAAGACGGTCAATATAAAGTTTTCTGTTTTCAAATTATTATACACAATACAAAAACTAATTTTAGTAAATCCATATTGGTTCTACCATTGTCTGTCCCAGTTTTAATGAATTCTAATTTAGAACCTGTACATTAACTTGTTGCTTGGGTCTGTTTTTAGAAACCAGCAACCAAAACTGCCAAAAACTGTCAACATAGGTTTCTTCATTTTTCAAATGATTCTGGTTGGCTTGCTGGCCAGCTATGTATGTATTGTGCATACAGACTACACCAACTGAAGTAAATGGCTGAAAATTAAAACATTTATTCATCATTATGCCTAGAAAAAATGGTTTTGCTTCTTTTAATGTTTTTTTTCTATTGATGGGAGGGGTCAATAAAAATGTGGGTTTATATTAAATAAGTTTCTTAGGTTGTGTCTGCCAGTGCTCTCACTTGTTTTCTGAAAATTTCTGAATAGAGATGTGACATTCACTGATCATGATTTTCTCCAATTTTTCAATTGATCACCTCCAACATGGCATGCTGCCAAAGTAGGTCATGTGACAGATCCTATTGAGTGACCAACTAGACCTGTTATACATAATATTCACTTTCAGTACGAACAAGTGCAAAATTGAGAAAAAAGGCTGAAAATAGGGATCACTGACAGCTCTTAGCTTAACAAAGATATGAGGATATTTTGATTCAGCCAATGTCAAATACAGCAGCCTGATCATAAACTCTCAAATACATCAACTAACTCAGAAACTTGAAAAGAGGTGAATGCTGCCAACAAAAAACTAAGAGAAAACAACAAAGTTACTAAGTTGAGAAATCAAACTCTAAAATAACTACTACAAGTAAATCAATGAGCTGCAGTAGTTCAGAGAAAGTGGGTATACTTGTTCATTTGTATTTTGAAAGTCTACATGCTGTAAAAGTTCTGATTGGACCCTGTCCAATAGGGGTAAAAGCTTTTTGTTGCTACTGCCTGTGCTGATAAGATATGTTATGGTAGAGTGGTTTGTCTGAGTGATTATTCTCTCACTTTTCTCAATCCATCCCCCCTAGGAATATCAATCAGAGCAATATGAATAAATATTCCTGTTTCTTTCCTTTTGAAAAAATGTCCCTGGGATGCCAGTAACATTTTGTCACGATATCCAGTAATGAGATAGAGCACAGTGAGAGATGGATTCATGCCTCCTAGAAGTACACAAACATTCAAAGCACGGTTGACTGGATCTATTTTCTATGTCACCTCTCCTTTTTTTTCTGGTCTTTTTGGTTAGGATTAAAGTATAATATCTGTTCCACAGCATAGCCTGAGGCGCCGGTATTGACGCTTACCTGCCGAATGGGCCACGGATGGTGTGGCGGTAGGCTGAAGACCGAGTACGCAAGTGCAATGCATCAGCCAATGAGGGGACACTGAGGCTGCACATCGCTAAGTGCATTGGGAACCTTTGGACTTATCCTTAGGTTCTCTTTCTATTACTCAGCCGAGCTGCGGGGAAGTGCTTCACCCCGGGGCGGCGCTGTCCCATTGCACCAAGAGGGATAGGTTGGGCTCATCCTGATGCTTTTGCGACCTTGGTTGCTTACGCAACCTCAGTCATGCTGGCTGGAGTTATTTTTGAAGGCGGTGCTCCATTTTCCCACCTTAAGCTTGACTTTGCGTCGCATTTTGCTCCAGTGGGGAAAAGGATAAATAAAGTCACATCTCATACACTCATTACTGAAACAATAAGTTGAGAATATATATATATATATATATATATATATATATATATATATATATATATGTGAAGAGAGATAGATAGATAGATAGATAAATAGATCTCAATATTCATTATTTGTCCCAGCTGTAATTTGAATTCAGTTTGCCAATTCCATTTTCCATACTGATAACAGTTATGCCAACCTACACATCTACTAGAAAAGTACATAATAGTAAAAACAAGGGTAAAGTTATTTTAGGCTTTCACACCTGAATGGACAAAGGTACTTTCAAGGTAGTTAGTTTTAGCCAAGGCATAAGATGGCATAGATAGGTTTGATTTTGCAGTCCGTCTAAAAGCATGAGGAAGCAGAAGAAATGCTCCAAATCAACTAGACTGTCGGATTTTGCATCTCACAGTTGCTATAGCAACAATTCTTTATTCATATAAGCTTATAATGGCCAACCCTTTTTATGTCAAGGTTTGTTTTTTCTTTATCTTCATCTGTATTCTCTTTTAAAGGGAGTGAAAATGGCCTGATGAATAAGAAATTTAAAAAAATGGAAACAAAACAGTTTCAGATTCTAAAAAGCAGCTTCTATAGTCACTTTTCATTTTTGCTGTTGGAAAATGCATGAGCCCAAATTTTCCTGTGTTTAATCCTATCACTCACCAGTTTAAACAATGGCATGCCATAATATGGTAATAAAATCTGCCTCACTTTAATTAAATTCTAGACACAAAAATCGCTCAACCAAAATATACAGCAGTCACCTACAGAAAACTACGGACGTTTATTTTTGTCTTCATACTTGATCTCGCCTGTGGCTTTTTCAAGTACATTACAGACTGATAAGAGAAAGGGTTCTTGGTAGGTAAATGCATAGTGACAATGCTTGAAATAGAACTTCAGCTATCTTTGCTATCTATCCTTTGTTTCACAATTCATACTCAATAATTTTTATTTGATTTTACTGCAATTGTTATACTATGGCACAATGGCTCATAAATAAGATGATGGCATTTAGAGCTAATGATGGATTTCCAGATCAACCAATCAATAATTTAGTACTGATATCCTCAAGAGTCCTTACCATACAAACATCAACTTATAATGCATATCAATAAGAAAACTTGGTCCAAATTCAGAAAAAGGCAGATTCAATAGAACTTTCCGGAAGTTCAATAAGGACAGACCATTAACCATAGACATAAGCAATATCTGATGCATCCAAGACCCTATGAAGAGTAAGACAGCTAAAATGGTGATAATGTTTATGCCTCTTTCAGATAAATGTACCCAAATCTAAGCCGAAAGTTTAATTTTTGTAAGAGATATCATGATAGGTTATGTAAAACTCAACAGTTTCTCTAAGCCTTTTCTTACTTGGCTATACCTTAAAAGCCACTTCAATTTTACTAGTATTACTTGCTAAATATAAGATTTATTACTGGCTGGTTTCTTTTCACTTCCTCATTACATTCTAGATCCATGTAAAGTACCTTTCTACCTTAAATTTATTGCTGACTGTTTTGCAATAAATTACCAATATATTTTAGTTTAATTATTTGCTAGTTTCCGTTACATGTGTCCCAATCATCAAACTTTTCCCAAGCTTCTACTCAGAGATAGGGTGCAAAACTCATCCAGCATAAATTCTTGTTTCCTTGCTAAATATCTCTATCATAATTTGAGAAATTAACTTCATAATTTTGAACTAATCTTTTTATCTATTGCCTCTAATGGTCAGTTCATTCCTCAGAATACCCCTAAAATCTATATCAAAAGTGGGGCCTCGCTTGTGGCCTAGTGCTAAACTAAGCTTAATTTCCCAGTCTTATAGATATTAAGAAATGTGTTAATGATTAATGAAGTAGATATTTGTTTGACTGAGCCAACATGGGGAAAAATTGAAGTTTATAAAGTGCATAATGAGAAACAAATTCATTAGCAATGGTTTACAAGACTAACAGGATTACCATTATATCAATCTATAGAGTTAATATTTTTGTTTTGTTTTTGTAGTAGTCTACAATACCGTAGACCATTTCTATTGAGTGAGTAACCAGACTTGTTTTTGTACTGATAGTATCATTAAAACAGTTTCTTTATTACTTATTTTTATTATTAGATGAAGTATTACAAATTTATCATCAATTCTGATGAGTTTTTCTTATTTTTGCTATTTTTCCTCACAAGAATTTTTTTAACTAAGCCATTTTTGGTTGTTAAATTTGATTGAGAAAATTAGAGTGGATAATCTAAAAGTGGGTGAGGATAAAGCTTTCAAAAAAAGATAAATATTGAAGTGAAAAAATAAGACCTTGTGAAATTGGACTTTACTTGTAAGAATATGTCAAATTGTTTTCTGGAAGTCACTTATGCTTAATCCTTCTACTGATCCAACAACAAATTTGCGGATTGATCTTTCAAATAAAATTACAAAAAAGTGATGAAGTATGTTCTCAATGTTGCTATTGCTTAAAATGCTGGTATGAACAGTGTGGATAAAGCAGACTAGATGACTGATCAGTATTCTTTTGAGCTTTGAAGTAGAAAATGTTAAAGTAAGGTTCTGTTTCACTAGTTTAATAGAACCCTAGCAAATGCCCATATCAAGAAGAATCCAAATTTACAATGAACTCCTTTGACTCATTTGAAATTCATCATATCAGTTATAGAAAGACTTCATAATGGGTATGAGTAACTCGGTAAAAAAGTAAGCAGCCTCAGTATTGGTGAGCCATTAGCAAGAAAGTCAGTTAGGCACTTGATCAGTAAAATCCAAGAGGGTGTGTGGATGAAATATTCTGCCAAGTCAAAATAAGCTGGTTACAAAGAATGCGATGTTGTGTTTTGTCGCAATGAGCGCCTTGAAAAGTATCATGAATGAAACAAATTCTATGTTGTGTATCCAGATACTTGCAAAGCAAGATCTATTGTCAAGCTATTTTTTTGCAAACAAGAGGAATCCAAATATGAATTTTGACTGTTTAAAAGAATGATATGATTAGTTGATTTTCTATAGTTCAGCATTTTTTAGCGATTCCGGTGAGAATTAGATTTACTATCTTGTTTACGTGATCAAACAATAATCACTGCATGATGAAAAGGATAAAAGTGATGAAATGAAAATAATACCAGTATTGTTTAAATAATTTCACATGTTAATAAAATGTCATTGTAAATGTTTTACAGTGATTTAACAAAATTATGGCCTTTGATTAAATTACCCAACAAAAAATATCACTTTGCCAGCTATTTAAGAAAGTTCATTATTATACAGAAACACTGATGATTCTTACCGAGGCATAATTATAAAACATACATGAATATTTCTTACAAATGGATGCTATCTTCAGGAAAGAAAATAGTTCTAGAAGTTTGTAAATCTTTTCTGATTACTTTTAGTATGAGAAAATTAGCCCGAAAAAGGGATAAACCTGAAAATAATTGAAAAAAAAAGTGGCTATTTTTGCATTGGCAATTTTGAATGGTAAAAAGTGGCTTGTTGTATAGAATTACCATAATATGTGGTCGTTAATATTTTAAAGTTCTTCTATAAGACTTCCAGTCACCATCACACACTATAATCATCTGATTTTATATTTTACAATAAAACTAAAAACAAAACAAACTAATGGCTTTTATTTTTCTTTATTGTGTGCCAATATCCTCTACAAGAAAAACTCAAATTTACAGTGAACTCTTTTGATTCATTAGAAAGCATCATATCAGTTATAAAAGGACTTATTGGAATCTATGGGAAACCATGCAAAAGGGTAGGCAAGCCCAGAGTTGATGATCCATTACCAAGTAAATCTGCTGGGCATTTCATCAGTAAAATCCGAGAGGGTGAGAGAAATGTGCAGATTGGGCCAAGCCAAAGCAAGCTGGTTACAAAGGAACAAGAATTGGTACATGGTGCAAGGGACGTGGAATTGGGTTATGTTGAAATGAGTGCTTTGAAAAGAATCACAAATGATTGTAGTAACTACATATATGGTTATAAAACAGTTATAACAAAAAAGTTATTTGATTGTCACATCATAGAAATTCTTCTGTTTATTTGAGAAAAAATTAATCTAGAAGTACTGTATAGCTGAAAGAAAAACAACCACTAAAAAGGTGAAGTACAGTATTTGCCCTTGAGAGATTTTTTCTTTCTCAGTGAATTTAGGCTAAAGAGCTATGCTGCTATGATTGATGTCAAGATTTAAACATTAAACTTTATAAAAACTTTATCCACTGATTTATTCATTTGAATAAAAGCATGATGAGAAACCTAGTTCATTTCAATTAGAAATATAAACCATAAGACATAATAGCCACCAACCATTTTCGAATACTATCTAGCTGGTTTATGGTACTTACAGCATTCAGATATTTGCTTTTAATAAATAACACACGAATAAAATGACCCTTCAATATGACAATTTGGCAACATTTATTTTCTGATAACAAATGATTGGTGAGAAGAGCAACATATCTTAAATTCAATATCAAAACTAGATAGAGGATGTTCATTAGTTTTAACTGGAATGAATGAGATTGAATTTCATAGCAGGGAATGATAGGGCTCTTTGGCTTGAAATAGCACCTATGTAGACAGTGGTACTGTACTGAAGGGTTATTTGATATTTTTGGGTAATTTTTTGTTTCTTTAATTAACTCTTGAAGTTATGTCAGAAACTTTATCATTCAAACTATATTATTACCGATGGCTCTCCAATGATGTTATAAAAAAAACTGAAGAAACTTTACTTATTAAAGAAATGGCTGAAAAAAAAAGATGCCAAGTAGCCTTGCCTTTGGGGATGATTGGCACTCTACCTGAAAACTCCCATTAAATTGTACCTGTGATTTTACCCAGGGGTGTGGTTGAAGATTTAGGGGCCAGAGGAACTTGGCTCCTTGATGATTCCCCCCCTTGAACATCTAATCCAGAGGTTCCCAACCTGAAGGCCACAAACCCCCAGGGGTCCCAAAAAGTATTACTGGGGGTTCATGGACAGCCCTTCTAAAAGTCTGGGGTCCATAAGCTTATAGAGTAGGCAAGCCCTTTCAAAAACAACGACATTGCTAGAGATTTAAAGGGCCCAAGTAGAGGGCTTGGCCTCTTTCAGCAAGTGAAATTCGTTTGTAGGTGAAGTGATATTCATAAAGCTTCTGTGGGCCAAGGGTATTAAAAATCTCATCTCATCTGAAGCCCTCCTCCCAATATTTAGTGTACTAATTCCCAATCTGAAACTGCAGATATTGTATAATGTCAGTAGAAATGCAGTCGGTGAACTACTTACAACTCATGAAACTTTTTGAAGCACTGTTTAGACCTTAGAAGTTGAATAATTGCATATAAAACAAACAAAAAATGAATGAGAAACAGTGCAGAAGCAAATCATTAAAATAATCAAGAGCTGTATAGTTTAGCCCAGCAGTAATATTAATGATAAAACTAGTTAACTTAATATACCAAAATTTACACTGAATACTAGTAAGTGGTATGGTTATAACACATAAAAAATTATAAATGTTTATAGCCAGAATTTTTTTTCACCACAGACATTGGACATGTTTTTTTTTGTCTTTGATATTAATTGGAAATAAATGAAATAGCTAGCTCTCAAAATATAAGCAAGAGGTTGTAACGATTGCGCAATTTTTTGTTTTTAATTTTCTTTAAATTTTTTCAACAAATTCTAATTATTATAAATAATGCTAAATAGCCCGGCAATACTCAAATATTCTGCATTAAAAGGTTCAGGAATAGTTGGTATTCAAACTGAAAATTGAGACTAGGATAGTCAGATGTTGGGGGGAAAAACAGGTTTTCAATTAGGAGTGTACAGTGTTTTAACCTTACATCACACATCCCAAAAAATCAAAACAAAAAAAATTCATACTCATTTTTGAAAAGAACTCGACATTGTCTGTGACAACACACACCTTGCTGATCTGAAATGATATCACTAACCGAGATAACTACCAGACGGTGTAATCTTAGCCATATGATTCCACATTTGACACTAAGTCCAAAAACCTGCCGCTAGACTTCATTCCATAAACAAAGCATGAACAAATAATATTCATTAAATAGCAATGAACAGCTTTAATTAGTAGGCACTACTTTACAATGTTAATAAATTCTGAAATAAAATTAATAAACAGTGAAACTAAAAGAACTTCTACTTCTAAAATAGATAAATAAATAAAATGAAATGGAGAGAGAGAAATAAAAGATTTTTCTGTAAGAAAGATATTGGTAAATATTATATCATATGAGATAAAATACGGCTAAATTTTTTCCAGGCATTGGCCTGTTTCCACAGACATTGTTTACACAGAACATATTTGCACTTTGACTTTTTCAATGGTTCTCCAAAAATAGAAGCTAGATGACTGGCATTTGTGTTTCATCGGTGGAAACTCAACCAATTAAACTAAACCTACACGGGAATCCGAACATAGATAATTTATCCTTTGTGGTAAAATTAGAATATTCAGATTCCATATTTGACAAAAATAGCCATCCTTAACTTATGTCAAATATCAATCATCTATGTATGAATACTGCACACACAAATACTTATTGATGAATATGTATGTGTAGGTGTACATGTGAATGTTTATTCAAATGCACACACATACACGTAAACATACACATGTGTGAGTATTGTTGAATTCCACTTATTTCAGGATTATTTGCATAAATGTAAAACTAGACAAAACAAACACAGGACTAATATATAATCATGAAAATTCTAAAAATGCAGTTTACCCATTTGAGGTCATTTTAATTTATAACTTCAGTGGGTAAGCTGCTTTGAGGAAACTAACATTGATATAGATAGAACAACTGTGCTTCAACTTTTCAACTTCGATTTATCAACTTCCAGGTGTTTGAATAGCATAATGATTTTTTAATTAAAACTCAAAGTTCAATTTCCCCTTTAAATTCCAACCAAAACCATAAGTCTTATTACCTATGATGTAAAAGATTTTTCTCCTAAATTTTTTTTTGATAAAAAACAATACTATGTATTCAATTGCATGAAATATATAAAATACTGATGTAAATGTTTGATTACTCTATATACATATACATCAGCATTCACATGGGGGTTAAGGAAAAATTATACATTATGCAAATATTTCTATATCATATATATATATATATATATATATATACATATATATATATATGTGTGTATGTAAGGTATGCCTGATTCTAAGATAAGATAGAATGGATATTTGTGCAAAGTATACGCGATAAAAAATTGAGTGAAAATCTAGGTATGGTTAAAAAAATGACGCATTTTTTTCATTCTGGCTTTACACCGCAATGTAGATTGACATAATTGAATACATATATAACATGTTGTATAAACATGTTATATAATACCATATAAAATATATCTACGTATAGTATATAGATATAGATTATGCATAGCATATACATAGATATATATTAAGAATAATATATAATATATATACATATTACAAGTTATAAATATATTGAATATATGTATGTGATATGAATATAATATACATACAATATATGCTATATATATTATGTATCATTCATAATATATGTGTATATACATTATATACACATATATTATAGATATTATAAATATATATATATACATACATATTATACACATTATATTGTACATAAATATCATGTATCATATAAATATATAATATACACATATATTATATATATATATATATATATATATGTATTATATATGTATCATGAACATGTATATAATATACATTATACAAATGCATATATCTCATACATGTATATATATATATATATATATATAATTGTACCATCCACAGTCAGCAGTTTTGTTGTATAACAACTCTTCAGTGTTGCTATTGACTATTATCCCATCCAGCACTACAAGGTAGGATTGAAACCTTCGCTTCAGACCCAAAGGCTGGCATCCTCTCACTGCTCCACAGAACTGGATGGTCAGTCAGGTTGAATTTGAGCAATATATATTTATTCATGCATATATTCCCCATCCCACAGGGTGCTTTATTCCTATATTGCAAGAGCATTGCATAAGCTTATAATGAAAGAGTACTCCACCTTTAATAAGGGAGTGTTATATATATATATATATATATATATATATATATATATATATATGTATGCATATACATTATATATATATCACATATATATATATATTGAATAATTATATATTATATATATATATATATATATATATGTACACACATTATGTAAATGTGTGATAATCATATATAAAATGCATATACATACATATATTAAATATCAACATCATCATCAGTCTTTTAAATCCGTCATCAGATATAGACTTTCCCCAGGATTCGCCACAATTCTCGATCATGAGCGTCGTGGAGCCAGTATTTCCTGAATTTGTGTAGTTCATCTCTCCATCATGTGTTCTGTCGGCCTCGGTTTTTCATGTGATTTCTGGGGATCCATGTTGCGAGTCATGATGTCCATCGATTGTCTTTTATTCTTGCAACAAGGCCTGCCCATTGCCATTTGAGTTTTTTAATAGTTTCTATGATGTCTTGGACTCCCATTTTCTCCCTGATATACTGTGCTTTTTTGTGATCTCCTCATGTAAGATTGAGCATGATTCTCTCATGCGCACGTTTATGCTTCTCGGTTTGTAGGTCTCTCTCCTGGTTAGGTTCCATGTTTCAGCTCCATAAGTGACTATCGGGAGAATGCATTCGTTGTATAGCCTTCTTTCTAGGATTATTGGGATCGTCTGTTTTTTTAAAGTTGAGCTTGCTCTGCCAAAGGCTTGCCATCCCAGAGTGATTCTTCATTTGATTTCTTCCTCTTTTGAGGATCTCATGGAGATTCATTGTCCTAGGTAGATGCAGTGGTCTACCTTGCCAAGTTCTGCATCTTCTATCTTGACAGTTATGTTCTTATTCTCAACATGATTGTTGCACATGTTTTTCATTTTACTAAAGTTCATGTGTAGGCCGACTTTTTTGCTTTCTTCCTTTAGTTCATCTAGCATTAGTTGGAGTTCATGTAGGTTTTCTGCGAAAAGGACAATGTCGTCTGCAAATCTAAGGATGCTCAGATATTTGCCATCTGTTTTGATTCCTCCATTTTCCCAGTCAAAGTTTTAGATCATCTCAAGGCAGGCTGTAAAGAGTTTGGGTGAGCTGGTATCACCTTGTCTTACTCTATTTTGGAGCTATTAAATACTTATATATTAGACATGTATACATGATATATGAATATATTATATTCATATATATAATACATAAACATATATCATATATTATGTGTGTGTATGTATATATATATATATATATATATATATCATACATATATTACATGTATATTATATATATATATTGAATATTCAGATATATGTTATATATATATATATATATATATATATATATATATATATATATATATATGTATATATATATATATATCATGCATATATTATATATTTTATAACATATACAAATCAATATATATATTTCATATACCATATATATGAATATATTATATTTTATGTATATATAGTATACATTTGATATATTACTTTAAATACATTATACATATCACATATCATATATTATATATGTACATATATATATATATATCATATCATAAGGAAGCACAAATCTGTAATTGAAAATAAAACGTGCAATGAGTTCATTTCATGAAAGTGCTCAATGCAAAATCATAAAATCATAGTAGAGCTTAAATATGGAGGAAAAAATTGATTCGCTGCAGAAAGTGTTTCTGCTCTTCAGGTTTGTCCAGGCAAATATTTTGATTCCCTATTTTAATTTATAACCTGATTGGACGGTGTTCTTTTTTTTTCTCCTCTTGGTGGAAAGCCCTGCCCAATAATATCTATATTGTGTTCCTCCATTTTTTTTTGGTAATGATTGTTCCAGTATTTCATATATTCATATATTATTTCATATTTGAGTCTTCCAATTTGGGGTGGGGTTGTCAGTGGCGTTAGATTTTTTTGTATGAATTTTTAATTTTAGTTTTCGAAATTTTGCCTCCGTCATGTCATTGGTTGGCGGGTTTGAAAATTGTTGTAGATATTGTATCAGTTGATTTATTTAGCAGTCTTTTACAATTCATTCTCTTTTATTTGGTCTCTTCTGTATTTGTTAACTTATTAAATAAGTTGTAAATCTCTATGTTTGTGGCTGGTTCTTCTGAATTATGTTGGTTGTATTTTGAGTGTTTCCAACACATTTCATCAGTTACGTTGGTAATTCAACAGTCAAAAGGGATATGTCAAGTTACAGGAGATATATCATATTATGGGTATATGTCTACCAGTTTTAGCATTCATCTTTGTATGGTATTAGTTGTTTATGTCCAACCCTTAAGTTTAAATATATATATATATATATATATATATATATATATACATATATATATATATATATATATATATATATATATATATATATATATATATCATTATTATTATTATATATATATATCAGACAAATGATTGTATGTGTTTTCAGATTCTAGTTTTTGGAATTTGATGAGAACCTTGTGGGTGTCATTATAAGTAGAAGTTTTTTTTTTTGTTTTATAGTTTTTAGTAGTGCGAATGTTTTTGTTGGTGGCTCTCTGTAATATATATATATATATATACATACATCATATATATTGAATGAATATATATATATATATATATATATATATATATATATATATATATATATACATATATATATGAATACATATGTATACTAAATGGTATTATATATCAAATATTTATAAACATCAAATATGCATACATCTACATTATATATATAAAAAATATATATATTCATTAAAAAAATATACATACATATCTATAAAATATATATATATATATATATATATATATATATATATATATATATATATAGCCACTTCAATGTGGCAATGCACTTACCATTGTGCTGAACAGCCCACCAATATATATATACATCAAATATATTAAAGAAAAGTGTAAAAAAGGAAAGCCAAACTTTTTAGCTATGGTTTTAAAGTATAGTAGTTTTTAATAATAAGCCTTGACCAATTTTGTATCTTCAGAAGGCTGATGTGATTTTACTTTCATTCATTATTTTCCACTGTCCAGTAGTGGGGGTTAAATTCTGGTCATTTATATATCAATCTTCCTTGGGTGTAATATAATTCCAGTTGTTGGTGAGTTCTTTGGGGAGAAGGGGGTTCATGCAGGATCTTCCTTTAAGAAGAGAGGTAAAGTTGGGATAAGGTATCAATGTGTCTGAATGTGTGTGGTCACAGTGGGGTTGAATCATATTCTAATGTTGCAAGTTACCATGTGAATGTGTATATCAGAGAGGTAAAGGCATGAAGTATCACTCTGTGTGAATATGTGTGTTGAATACTTTGGTATGATTGGTATGATTCCAAATTTGTGTAGTAAGTGATGATATGAGTGTTTATATGAGAGGATCAAAGTGTGTGTTCACAGAATAACAGAATTGAATTTGGGTTTGATAGTTGATTTTTTAAGTAAGTGATACTATGAATGTGAAAGATTTCTTTCAAATGCATCACCGGGACGTTAAAAAAAGGAAAGGGAGCTATGTTTTCTAAGGGAATCAGAATTAAGGTTTAAAGCCCAAATTCAAGAATTGAAGAATTCAGTGCAGGTTTTAAAGAATTGATAAAATTTCTTTCCCTTCTTCTCCTTTCTGCAACATTGCCAACGTTCATTTTGTAGAAAAGGAAAATTGAAAATTTTGGTTCTCGTGGAGAATACTGAAAAATGTGCGAAATAACTTAGAGTATCCTTATAGAGGATTCTCTTATTTGTCAAGTGAAGAATCACACTAGGATGGCAAGCCTTTGGCAGAGCTAGCTCAACCTTCAAAAATAAGAAGATCCCATTAATCCTAAGGAGAAGGGTGTATAACCAATGCATTCTTCCAATAGTCACTTATGGAGCTGAAACATGGAACCTAATCAAAAGACAGACCTGCAAATTGAGAACCATGCAACGTGCACATGAGAGAATAATGCTAGACCACAAGACAGCACAGTACATCCAAGAAAAGACAAGAGTTAGGGACATCATAGAATCCATTAAAAATCTCAAATGGCGGTGGGCTGGCCATGTTGCAAGAATGGCAGACAATCGATGGACATTGCGACTCACGACATGGATCCCCCGAGACCACATGCACAACCGAGGCTGGCAAAATATCAGATGGAGAGACGAGCTAGACAGGTTCAGGAGGTACTCGCTCCGCGACGCCCATGATAGAGAGGTGTGGCAGATCCTGGGGGGGGGGTCTATGTCCAACGAAAGACGCTAAAAGACTGATGATGATGATGATGATATACCATAACTGAAAAGTTTGTTTTTTTTTTCCACTTTTCTTAGATTTATTCAACCTTAACTGTGGAATTTACCAACCTATTTTCCTATATATATATATATATATATATATATATATATATATAATGTGTACTGTAAAGAGTGAGACAGACTCGGGAGTAAAGTGTTTAGAGGTAAGGTTTATTAATCCCTAGATGTAAATGGTCGAGACATGTTTCGGGATTTTTCTCATTTTCAGTGGTGTGTGTTGTGTGAGTATGTGTTAGGGTTTAAAGTTCCCATGTGGAACCAGAGTCCACTATCAGGAGCTATGCCTTGTGGGTAAAATATGTTATAAGGGCTGCTAGAGGCCTCCTGCTGAGTGAGAAAAAGTCCAGTTAGTAATCAAGTCTTCGTATAAGCAGCAGCAGTTGGTCTTGGAGAGGGCAGAGTGTGTCAGGGTAAAAGGGAAGAGATGTGGAGTTGGATTTTTTGGGTATGCTAGGGATAGTGTAAATGGAGGGGTGGTGAGGTCAAGGAGCTACATAGGTATCAACCTTACAAGTTATCAAAAATGTGTTGGCTATGATTTGGACAAGAGGTATAACTGGCTAAGGTGAATTTTTCCTATGGGTCTGGGTGACTTTGAAGCTTCCATTATTGAATGTATCTTAGATGTGGGTGTAAGGATATTATTGGTAGGAGTTTTATGAATTAGAGTTCTGTGTGATGAGGGTTGTTAAGTTCAGTATTTAATCCATTAGGGTGCAGAGTTTTGGGTTTATTGATCCACATATCTTCGTGTTTCTCTAGAACTTTAGTCATGTCAATTGGAGTAGTTTTTTCTGTTTTTTCTATGATGGTAAAGCTAGCTTCCGTAGCAAAATTGTGGCCGGGTATGCGGAGGTGTAGTTCCACGGGAAGTAGGCTACGATTGTTTTGTGACTTAATCCTATGTCTGTAATTGTTGAGTCTAATATCAAATTGCCACTCGGACTTGCCTATGTATAGTAACTTACATCTAATGCACTCTAGAAGGTATATAATGTTCTTACTATGGCAGTTGGTGCTGTGATATATGTGGTAACTCTCTTTTGTGGTAGTGCTTGTGAATGTGTTGGTGTATTTGAGGTGGTTGCAACAGACTATTTCTTATGTTGCAAAGTTTGCAGAATTTAGTGGTTCTAGGGATAGTTTTGTGTGTATATGTATATATATATATATATATATATATATATATATGTCTTATTGACGACTTATGTTCACTTAATGATGGAGGAAAATTTGGAAATTAAAATGTTAACATAAGAAAATGTAAGCAATGTTCCTAAATTGAAGATGGAATATTTGTCTTCAATTTGATTGATAAACATGAATAATTTTGGTTCTATATCGTATGTATGCATTTTAGAACAAGTAATATTCCATCTTATATAGTTTATGTAACTATACTATCAGAACATTTGAGAATAGCTGGTGCTACCTTAAGATTTATTGATTTTATATCAAAAGACTTTTTTTTAGTAGTAAAAATGGTCAATCAAGATGCAAAATTAGTAAGATTTTTAGACAATTCAATATAGCCGTGACTAGACATCCAGATCCCTTTGAAATTTATCAGCTTGACCGTATTGAAAAAATAATCAAAATTAGATACGTTAACGAGAGTATAAAAATAGATTAAATGAATAAAGTAAATAAAAAAAAATTTGTATTGATGCTAAGGGAATTAAGGAGCCAAAAGAGATGGATCCAGTCTTTATCAGTATGAGAGATCATTGTATTGACCAGAACCAGAGAAAGGGGAAAACATTTGGCTCTGGTCCATTTGTCAAACTGATAGGTAGTTGGGCGAGTTGGAAGCTCAAACATGGAATGACAAATAACAAATTGTTTGAGTATATTGATAGAATAACCCATAGAGATATTACTACCTGCTAGGAAGTGGATTGGTTCCATTTGAACAATATATATAGGGATATATTATTCAATAATTTAAAAAGATAACTTAATGGAAGAAAGATGGTATATTATGAATGGAAAATTAACTTTAAGGTTGGCAGAAAATAATTGTCAAATTCTTGGCTGAATATGTTGGTAGAAAATCGTCTTTATGTGAAATTAGTATTCTTAAAGATGATATCATAAGATGGTTTGGCTGCAGTCTGAGATTAAACTATAAACAAGGGATTTGATATTCACGCTGGTGAACACTCAATGAAAGTGACACAAACAATGAAACACTTCTGTTTTTATGCTTACATATTCCGCATTGTTGAATATGTTCAAAAAATTGAATGATGTATAGTATGAAATAATATCTATACACAATACATTATGATAATACCCTAAATGAAATAACAAACAAAATGTATAACTTAAGCTATATAATGAAATATAGCTAAAAGGGAGATGGTGTTTGATCAATACTGCTATGGGGTGCCATGTTATTATAACTGTTTTGTTTTTTTAAATCCCTGAAACAGTTATATGGTGGAAAACTGATGATTCTAACAAAAGAAAAATTGTTACCATGATAACAAAGTAAATGTAAAACAGACAAAAACACTTCAAAAAATTGCACAAATTTCATTAATAGATATTAAGAAATAAGTGAGTGAAGTTACACAAAAAGATTTTAAGGTTATTTTCATGTTTAATGTTTAAAGCTATAAAGGTTCCTTGACAATATATATATATATATATATATATATATATATATATATATTGAATATATATACATGTATTAAATACATACATCAAATACATGTTTATATCAAATACGAATACATCAAATAGATTTAAATATATATGAAATATATATATATATAACATTTATATATATATATATATATATATATATATATACATATATATATATATATGTTATTCAGGGTTGAGCACTTTTTAAGTGAGGTAACCCGTCCATTGTAAGCTTATGAAAAGCCCTTCCACAGGAATAGAGCATACTGGTGGACGGGGAATTTCTGTGTAAATGAATATATCGCTTGAATTCAGCCTTACTGACCGTCCAGTTCCGTAGCCCAGAGGTAAGATATTGGTCTCCAGTTCTGAAGTGACGGTTTTAATCCTACCTCACGGTACTGGATGGGATAATGGAAAGTCTATAGCCACACTGAAGAGAAGTAATACATCGAAAAAGCTGTCAGTGGATGACACAATAATATATATTATTTATATATATCATATATATATATATATATATTATACAAATCTATATATCATATGTATATATATACATATATATATATATATTATATAAATCTATATATATATATATACATATATATATATATATTGTTCCATTGGATTATATAACTGTTTCTTAATTTATATGTTATGGGCGGTAAATGAACAATATATATATATATATATATATATATATATATATATATATATATATATGAAATATATCTATATACAAATATGTTACATACATATATCTATTTACATATAAATATGTATATTTATATATAGATATATACATCTATATATGAATATATACATCTATATTCAATGTATATATAAAAAAATATGTTAGATATATAACTATAGTGAAGTATATATATATCAAATATATATGTACATAAAATATGTATATTAAACACGCATACACAAAAATATACACATTAAATACATATATAAATATATATCGAACGTATATATATATATATACATATATATACAGATTATAAATATTAAACATAGATATACATACAAAATATATACATATATATGTATATACATATCGTATATGTGGTACAAATCAGGCTAGCAGTATAACATAATATAATTATATATCAATAATATAAAGCCACTTCTGAAATGTAATGGATTTATTTCGTAGAGAGCTCGATACATGCAATATTTTACTCATGGAGTTGAGTTGTTTTAGAGTAGAGCTTTCTCTCTCTCTCTCTCTATGTATATATATATATATATATATATAGAATGTATATACATGAAATATATACATATTAAACATATGTATGTATAAAATACATGTATATTAAACTTATATATATATATAGAATGTATATATAATAAACGTATATGAAATGTATATCAAACAAACATATGTATGAAATATATATATATCAATCATACATCTTATATATATATACACACACACACACACAGATGTGTGTTTGTGTATGATAAATAAGTATACATATATATCAAATTTGTATGAATATTTTTTTTTCATGATTCCATTGATATGGTCAGTGAATTAACCAAAATAATGACATTAAGATAAAGTACTTATTTAGGCTTTTCTATAAATGAATTTAATTAACCTTCATGCAATTTTGAAATGTTCATATTGGACTTAGCATAATATTCAAATCCATGCACATAAAGAATTTCATAGGTCTTAGTAAATCAGCTGAAAATGGAGATCTTGCCAAGTGTTTCAGAACAACATTAATGTTCCAAGAATTTATACATATACAGAAATAGACAGAGAGGAGGTAAACAACATTGCATGCTTAGCTTGCACATCATGAAACACATATACACATTCACACAAAAAATCACATCACAAATACATAAACTATAACTCATTTCACAAATATGTGCACTCATACACAGAAAGCTTCTCTTCACAAAAACACATCCAAAGACTCATCCACAAAAAGCATCATGTCATACACACATACACACACATCCTTTTACTAAAAAGTTGAACAAATGAATCAAAAGCCGTGTCTCTAATTGAAAGGCAAGCTGCAGAAGTAGTGGAGCAAACAAGCAAAAAGATTCTGGGTTCATTCTCACATTATAAACATTAAAGAACGAATTAGCTTCATGTTCAACTGCAAAGTTGGCCTAATGTACAAGCCTAAGAAGCCGCTTGCTGGAAAACCAAAAATACAACAAGAATGGAGGGAAAAAAAAGACAGGACTAAAAAAGAAGAAGTCAACTTTGACTTCTTCATTATTTGGTTTGGTTGATAGGTAATCTACTGACAAGTGTAGGAATAGGCAATCATGATGCATCAGAAGCAAAAGTATTCATCGAAATAGCCACATGCATATTTAACTGAAATGTACATTACGCATATCAACAAGCAAAACTTTCAAATAGAAAATAAATAAATATACAGTTAGTTCAGGTTAGCCACACCATAGAAAATCTCACTTTCAGCAGCATACCATGTGGGGAGTGATCAATCAAAAAATTGGTAAAAAAGGGTGTTATATGAATATATTACTTTTCTTACCTTCTGTTAGGCAGGGATTGCTAGAAAAACTGAATTAAAAAAGTAGGAATGCTGCCAGATACAAACTAAGGGACCAATTTAGTATAAACTTGCATTCTAAATTTAACCGCTCATTAAAAACATATTGAGAGGGAGAATTTTCAAAATTAAAACAAAGCATTTTTTCTAGAAATAATAATGAGTGAATGCTAAAATTTTCAGCTCTCTAGCTCCATTGGTAAGGCCTGTACATGCAATATATAGATAGCTAGCTAGACCAACTTAAAAACTGAAAAATCCTCTGATGAGTTTTGATGATAGTTTTTGTTGACAGTTTCTAATACATACACACACAAACATACATATATACATATATAGAAGAGAGAAAGAGAGGGTACACCAAATGAATCTGCCATAAGTAATTTGAATTAGTTTGAAGTTAACTTATGAAATTCTGTGGATATATCTTGGCATTAAAATCTCTATCAACTGCACACTTTGAAAATAACAATGTTTTTTGATGAGACTACAGAATCATACATGGGTGATTTACATATGAAAGAGAGAAAGAAAGCACTTATCATCCCTGGAATTAACTTTAAATAATAGAGCCATACTTGAAAAATATGCAAGTCAGTGCCAGATTTAGGCATAAGCTGAAGAAGCTACAGCTTAGGCCCTCACAATCTGCAGGTGCCTCGCAAACTTTATAAGGCATAAATGTTTTCAAGTTTTGTGAGACCTTCTGTTGCAATTTTTTAACAAAGGGCCTCCAAGCTTTACATAGCTTAAGGCCTCACCAAGTCCAAATCCAGCACTGATGCAAGTTGAAAGAGGCAGGAAATATGTACAATCCAATAATCTCATAAGCAAACCAAGTAGGAATATAAGTACCATATAAGAGTAAGTACTCATGAGAGTTACATACAGAATAAAATAAGAACAGTACTCAAAAAGGTCATATGTAAAGTACAGTGAGAACAAGGATCTACATACAAAAGCTTTAAAGCTTCAAAAACACAATGGCCTAGAGGATAAAAATCATTGCTTCGCCCTGCTATAGGTTACTTCAATCCATGGAGTTATGAATTCATCTATTACACTGGATAGTTTGCAAAATATCAATGAATGCAACAATAAAAACATTTTAAAGTGAAAAGAACATGCTTCCTCAGAGGAAATTTCTGTTAGAAAGTTATCAGGTATGATATATTAGAGAAATACTAGAACAAAATTACTGAAATATTATGATCCAGAAAATAAAAACGAGCTGTTCTAAAATCAATTCACTGAGTATCAATTTCAAGTTTAAAGAGATATGTGGTTAATAATGAAAGCAGAAAAGAAAATGTTTGGCAAACCTCATGGCCCTAAATTTTAAAAGGTCTGAAAACTAATAGTACTTCAGAAAAAAATAAATCATCGTACATTAGATGATATATATATATATATATATATATATATATATATATATGCAGGAGAAAGACTGAATCACTTGAAATTCCAGCCAAAAAAAAGAGTTTGTTATAAAAGAGAGATTAGAGAAAAAAACAAAAAGGAAGGAAAAGAAAGAAAGAGTTCGATTTTTTAATTTTTCTGATAGTGCCGATGAAAGTGTACAATTGATAGGGATTTTAATGCCAAGATATATCTACTGAATTTCATAAGTTTACTCCAAACTAATTCAATGAAAATACAAAACTCATGGTGAAGTAAGGTAAGGATTTGGAGATAACGGTGAATAGAATGAAATCGCAATAATAATAAAAAAAGTAACCATATTATTGCATGATGATGATAGATTCTTTAATCCTTTTATTTATGATGACTTATAGTATTTTGAATCCAAGGATTAAGTATTATGAATGAAAAGATAGAAGATCGGCTACATGCATCCTAGCTATTGAATATCTAGCACGGATTACTTCAGAGATGCCTATATTTTTAGACTAATTGAATAATACTGTTTCTTTGAGTGTTTTTAAACCAATAAAAGTCCCAAAAATCAACACTAATTGCAATGAGATGTAATGCATAAGAAGTTGAAACATGTTTACAGAGGGAGCAATTCAAATCAACAGAAGATATTTGGAGGCAAGACAAGTTGAAGACATCAGAATAGTTGAGAAGAAGCAGACACCAGCCACAACCACAAAGAAAATCAGGAAGACATGACAAACAGATCAAAGACTATGAGTTAGCGACAGACTCAGATCAGCATCTCTGCTATTCTCTCTTTTATGCTTAATCCTTTCAAGTCTGGAGCTTCCGGGGGTACCCACAGTTTTGTCTGCAATAAAATTGCATGATGCTTACAGTAAAGATATTCTGATCATATCTCAATGTTTCTAAGGACAATTATGAACGCTATGATTGGTGAACAAGATAAAGGCAACAACTAAAGACAATAATTGAAACAGATATATCCATGGCTTACACCCTGGGGCAGTCAAGATAACATCTCTCCATAGTAACCCTCTACAAGAATATCTGAATAAATAATTCTAACTATATTTGTCTGAATGCATGTATATCATTGTTTGAGGTCATTTCCAAAATCAAGACACAGAGGAGTAAAAATGATTCACTGTTAGAAAATTTATAATCTGGGCTAAGGTAGGGAATAAGTTTTGACTTTGAATCAAAAATGGAGACATATGAGGGTAAAACATTGATTATTTAGTATAAACTGAAAATAACTGTGCACAATTAGTAGAATAAGACAGCTGTATACTTTACATGCTATATGTTCACATCAATTTTGATTTCTGGAGAATATGTTTAATTTTAGTCAAAATGTATTTGATCAGTCCACATTAGTTAGCTTTGTCAATTTACTTGAATGAAAACAAAGAAAGCACAAACTGAATACAAAATAGGTAAAGATTTACTTTAATTTACTTACTTGGAAAAAAAAATGTGCTTTCAATCCATAAAATCTTTGTTATAGCTAGCAATTTATTAGTTTTGAAAAAAAAGATTGATTTTTAAGGTTGTAAGAAGAGGGTTCTACAATGTAACTCCAATGGTAAAGTGGACTGTTTCTTTCCGCCCATTGCATATGCTGTTACTTTGTTCATTTAATTAACTTCCAATTTTGTAAAAAATCAATCAGTCCAAGTAATTCTTTGTGCTTTCATTAAGGTTGGGAGGCACCCCACCCCTAGAACCTTAATGTAAGCACAAAAAATGTATTATTAAGTATAAAAATCTTGGATAACAACCTTTACAATGGACATGACTAAATATTTTGATGTCATGTTTCTGTACAACAGATGAAAAGTAATGGTCAAGTATTGCATTATAGCTACATTATAAATCTTGAAAAATCACTAACAAAAAGAATTTGTTCAATTTTTTCAAATAAATAAATTAAAGTGAATCTTGATCTCAAATCATTTTATACAGGATATAACATGCTCAATACAGAGAAGTAAAAAACAGGGAAGTATTCATTCTATTTTTTAAGTGTTTAGAATGAAATGAAAACCAAAAATGATTGTATATGTTTGAATATATATATTTGAAATATTAGTGTGAGTTCCAAAAATATGAGTAAAAAAACAAGTCTAATATAGAATATTTCTTCTAAATCACACAAGAATTCCATATTCTATGGCAGTGTGAACAAACATAATTATAAATATCCGTATCTCCCATTACAATATCCTATAAACCAATCATCTACAAAATTATGAAAAAATATAGATTCTTTTTTAATTATTCAAAAAAGCTCCTTTTTCAATATAAAAAAAATCTTTAGATGATGCCTAGTGTTGTACTCATGCAAATTTTCAAGGTTGCTGACCCCATAATGTGGCTAAGAGCACCCAGAGACACAAGCATACAGCAAAGAGAGAAGAATCTGAAGCCCACTCAGCAGGTTGATTGGACAGACTATTTGTGGAGCTACTTTGATTCCATAAATGAAATGGAATTTGAAAAATCATTAGTCCTTCACGCATTAATGCTAAAAACATTGGTCAACCTCACAGAAATTCAAATAGGTTCTGTGTTTTCAATATCATCTGAATGACAGAATCCTGAATAAACCTCTAGAACAGGGCACTGTATCAAGTTGGTGATGTATTTGAATACGGTAGATGTATTGCCCAGGGCCTAAGAAAGTGCAGTGTCAAGTTTGAAGTCAGTTGGATCAGCAGTTCTCAATATAGCTGCAATTAATCAGCAAAGGAAAGAGTCCAATGTGCCGTCCCTTACACATCACTATCCAAGTGAAAATCTATTCACTCAGTAGACCCCCATGAAATTTTCTGTGGATACTAAGAGGAATCACAGGTATACCTTTAGCAAGTTAGTTTTTAAGATTTCTGATAGATATGTCAATAATGATAGTTTTGGGTCTGTGTTTGCACTCACACCGATATAGTCTTATAGAATTTTGAGCAAAACAGATTACAAAAATGTGAATAAATTGACATAACATGTCATTGAAATAGGAATTTATCTAGCTTTCTGACAGTGTATCTTAGAATTTATACCTTTGGCCATGGAAAGTTAGAGCCAAAAACATGAAGCTTGGAATTTAGCATTTTACAACTTTCCAATATCTGTATACTTCATAGTCAACAGTCAATGATTTGTGGATTTATTTCTAGGTGGGGATATACATATATGTATATCATTTTTAAAGAGAATCAGGTTGCCAACAATGTTCCTTGCCAACTTATGTTAAGCATAGAACATTACAGCCAAAAGAGTGAACTAGGTATTTGGGTATTTTACAAGGAAATTCAAGTAAGCGGGTATTTTAGTGTCCAATCTGTATGAATTGTGGATTTAATCCATGATGGAGACAAGAACATGAATATACATATGTATATATATATATATATATGTCTTTGTAAAGAACATTTTCCCAACTTTCCAACAGTATATCTTGTCAATTTGTATCCGTTGCTCACAATAGTTACAATTAGATATTCAGATATCACAAGGAAATTTAAGTATATGTGTATTTTATTCTCTATAGATTGTGGCTTCAATTTCTAATTGTTATCTTGTCAATTTGTAAATTTTGCACAAAGAAAGTTACAGCCAAATGTCATGTACAACAAACATATCAAGGCAAACACATAACAATCAAAATCAACAATGCAGAGCAAGAGAAAGTAGCCAACTACATCTACCAAGGACAATGAATCACCATGAAACGCTCAAAAAAAAGAAGAAATCAAGCAAAGAATCACTCTAAGATGGAAAGCCTTTGGTAAAGCAAGTTGAAACTTTAAGAACAAGAAAATCCCATTAGTCTTAAAAAGAAGAGTATACAACCAATGCATCCTACCCATGGAGCTGAAATATGGAACCTAACCAAGAGACTGATCCAAAAACTGAGAAGCATGCAACATGCACATAAAAGAATCATAATCAACGTCACATAGAGAGATCACAAGACAGAACAATATATTAGGAGGAAAAGCGGGAGTCTGAGACATCATAAAATCTATTAGAGAACTTAAATGGCATGTTGAAAGAATGGTAGACATCATGACTCATGATGTGTTTCCCTAGAGATCACATGTATTTTAAAGTCCATTGTGGATTTAATTCTTGTTGGAGGTATCTTTTGAGCAAGAAAAGTTACAGCCAAAAATGTACAGGAAGGTATTTTTCCAATTTTGGGGGTCAATTTCTGACATAGTCTGGTATAAAAATAAGAACAATTTGTCCTTTGAAATGAGTGCAAGGCATTTTAGTATACAATACTTTTTATACTCGGTATGATATAATTCAATGAAGCTAATTCCATATCAGCTGTATAACATTCTGTATATTAGTCATTAGCATAGGACAGTCAATTTTAGTACTGCTGAAGATGAGCCATGGACCTTTGGCAACATATTTTGATGAAAACGCTTGTTAATATGTTAATTTTATCATAATAATCATTGTATCATAACTAAGGAGAAAGATTGTAGAAAAATCTATATGAAAATTATTTGTGTAAACAATATAAAACAGAGTATATTAGTGAAATGATAATAATTAGCATTAGTAAGTTTTCAGAGAAATTGAAATTTCAACAAAAATTTAAACAATCAACAGATTTCAGTAGAATTTTCGGTATTTATTAGCTGCTTCCACGCAACTCTAAAAAATTATGTTATCAACATTCACAAGCATGGGATTATAGATCAATTTATTTTTCAGATATGATCTATAGTTTCCCTTCTAAGGGTCCTCCTTATCCACAGTTTCCCATCAAATGCTTCTTCCTTATATGCGGTCTACCTTTCAGTGCCCCCCCCCCACCTATCCACGGTTTGCCTGGATGCATCATTAGAATTCTGTTCTTATTCATTATTGAATATATTTTTACATGGAAAATATACATATATATAGTTTTATATTTGAGTAATTGGACGGAAGAGCAGAGACCTTATTAACTGACATTTATTATTGAAATCCAGTGGTCATTGCTGGGAAACAAGTAGCAGCAAGTCTCCTTAAATCATCAGTATTTTCCTAAATATTCTCATGAGATCTGATTATGCAGATATTAGAAATTGTCAGACAAAACTGTCAAAATAGGTTTCTTCGGATTTGAAGTTGATCTGGTTGGCTGCATAAGTATATACATATCACAAACAGACAGTATCAATTGAGCTAGCAGGTCGAACATTTAAAAATTACCTCTTGTTATGTTTGAAAGAATAGGGGCTTTTTTGTTTCTTTAAAATTCACCTTGAATAGGTTTTTAGCATGGGCTTCAACTTGCAATAAATTTTATGCTAAATTGTCCAGTAGTTTGTGGGTGGCAACATTCACACTTGTTTTTTGAAAATTCAGCCTTTTTTAGTATTCACTGCAAAACCATAGAGGAAAGAACTAAGTTATTCATTTGGCAACATGCTGCCCAAAGGCATTAGTAACCTGATGGTTTCTTTTGAGAAACTAACCAGACCCGTTAAACATATTTCAGTAATTTACGCCACCAAGTTTTTAAAAGGTCTACCCACGGACCACTGGTAAATACTTTGTGGATCCTCATGGGTTGATGGGATGGCCCTTGGTTGAGAACTATAAGATAATCATGCTTGACTGACAAGTTTTGCTTGTATGTACTGATCAGCATTTAAATTTATCCAAATGCACAACAGACACAAAATTCCAAGATACACTGTTGGAAAACTGGGAGAATATAGTCGACAACAATATATATATATTTTTATCAAGGATTAAATCCACAATCCACAGACAGTGGACTTTAAAATACACACATACTTCATTTCCCTTATAAAATGCTGAATACCTAGCGTCACATTTTTAGGGCTGTAACATCTTCTGCACAACAGATACAAGTTGACACAATGTACTGTTAGGAAACGGATTAAATTCTCTTTATAATGATATATATATTTATGGATCAAGAATCAAATCCACAATCCAAAGAATGGACTTAGAAATATATATATGATTGAATTTCCTTGTGAAATGCCAGATACCAACTCTACATTTTGGCTGAAACTTTCTCTGCACAGCAAATACAAATTAATAAGATATACCGTTAGAAAGCTGATGAAATACTTTGCAATAATGTATACATATGCTTTCTGCAAGAATCATCAAATACCTAGCTCTATGCTTTTGACTATAACCTTTTGTGCTCAACAGATAAAATTGACACTGTCAGAATGCAGATGAAATTCCCATTCGAATGATATATGCATATATAAATGTCCACCTAAAAATAAATTTACAATCCA
Organism: Thysanoteuthis rhombus; assembly: GCA_963457665.1. Classification (NCBI taxonomy): domain Eukaryota; kingdom Metazoa; phylum Mollusca; class Cephalopoda; order Oegopsida; family Thysanoteuthidae; genus Thysanoteuthis; species Thysanoteuthis major. The sequence continues at coordinate 44,080,534 of OY735204.1, read as the reverse complement.
TAGACTGTCAACAATAAAAGATACTGAAAAGTTCCACATAAGATGCCGAATACCTAGCTTTATGTTTTTGGCAGTAACTTTTTATCCCCAACAGATACAAAACTCAAAAAACATTGTTGGAAAGCTGATGAAATTTTCTTTCCAATGCTATGCCATGTCAATTCATTTACATTTTCTACCCAATTTTGTCAACAATTCTACAGAACTATATTGGTGTGAGTGCAAACACAGACCCCAAACTATTATTATTGACTTTTCTATTCTATTCAGAATCAGTAGCATACAATTTAGCAAATGTAATTTTGGCTCTGACCTTAAATGAACTCTCCTGTAGTGACAATAAAAAATGGTGAATGTCAAACAGCAGATTTGAAATCAGCACTCCTGAATAATTCAGCTGCTCTGAAATGGTTCACCTGCGTAGTTAATAGTTAATCCCAAATTGGTACCGGACTATGAACTGATTTTCATTTGCATAGTGATTTGTAAGGGACAGCGCACTGTACTTTTTCTCTCTGCGAATTAATTGCAGCTATCTTGAGAACCACTAATCCAAGCAACTTCAAACCTGAGACTGCACATCCTTAGGCCCTAGGCAATACAGCTACTAAATTTTTCAATACAATGCCCTGTTCTCAAGATAGAATATTTTTATCATGATGAATGGTTGCTATTTTGAATTTCAGAATTTTATCTTCATGCAATTTTTGTAGACTTTCTTTTCATCATGCGAAACATATAGAAAAGACAAAATCCATTTTTTGGTGCAATTTGTGATAGGTCAGGTTATAATTTCACTGAATTCTACAGCATTTAGGAACTTGGAAAATATTTTAAATTAAGTGTTACATGTCCACAGCTAAACACAACATACAGCTACCATACTGTGGGGCTATTTAGCACTTACAAATAATAAAAAAAAGGCTGACAAAAGCCAATGCCACATACCCCCATCTTCAGGGCTTATTTGACATTCTACCTAAAAACTCCAATCAAAATATACCCGTGTTCTTACCCTGGGGTGTGGGTAGAGATTTGGGAGCCAATGGGACGATTCCTAGATGTTTCTCTCCTCCCAACATTTAATCCAATAGTTCCAAACCTGGGGACCTTTCAAAAGTCTGGGGTCCATGAGCTTGATAAGTAATCAATACTTTCAAAAGCAGATGTAGCAACAGATTTTTAGGTGCCCAGCAGTTAAAGTTTAATTATCTCAAATAAAACCCTCTAAAATAAAACAAAAATTTGGGAACAAACTAAATTAGCACTGAATAGTCGTATAAGGTATTGTCATAACAAATCAAAATTATAAATGTTTAGAGTCGGGAGTATTTTTCTGACAGACTTTTGCGGGAGAAAAGTAAAAGTTCTAGGAAAGGTTTTATTTTGCTTTTTTTCTCAGGCATTAATTGCAAATAAATAAAATAACAAGAACTTGAAATATAACCGATGAGGTTGTGAAGATAACACACTTTTGTTTTTTGATTTTTCTCACAATGTCAAATAGTTCCACAATACAGTAGTACATATCTATTTCAAATTTTCACAAATGATTTTAAATATTCAATCTCTGACTATCAAAGATGTCATGTAGCATTCAACTGATATTTTTATGAAACAGTAGCTCCCGTACATTTCTTAGACCATAATTCACAAGATCTGTGATTTTAGCAAATATTAATTATATTTTAGCATTGAGAGAGTAAATAGGTTACAATCATAAGAGAACTTCATCTACTGTGAGGTTGTTTGCATCATGAATAGCCTCATGTTCAATGCACTAACCACTAAACTAATTTACAAAAAATTACATACAAGCTTTGAAAAAATATGAATATATTGTGTGTTTGGAGGGAAAGCAATCTCCTAATTACAACAGAGCTGTAGTTGAGGTTGCTCTTATCAAATGTATTGGTCACTGAACTTCCCTATATCCTGGAACCTATTAAAGATAGAAGCATACAGTTTCCACCATTTGATAACATGTAATTTGGGGATCCATTGAGATTTTTGAAAAATGACCGAAATTGGTCTAGCCTGTTTGCATAATGCTAAATCTATATGATTATTCAAAAAGCTTTAGGTCAACGATGGAAGGAGATTAAGATTAACATAAAAGATAGATATTTCTTGAGTAAAATAAATGCTTTTTTTTCCAACATTAAACTACAGACCTATAGATATACCTACATTAGCATGATAATATCATATGGCCGAATTGTTAGAAGCATCACGGTAACTACCCCCATCTGACACATGGAAGACTAGTTTGGTAATCACTGAGGGTGTATATTTTGTTTTATTCAACTTAACTTCCCATGTATGTACATGAAATATGACTCATGGCAAAAATTATAGAATCACCACACTCAAACAAATTAAATGAAAATATTGGCAAAATTTTTCCAGGTCAAGTAGAGGAAATAATCATGGAATCACAGTGTTATTTGCATTTCTAAAACAAATACCAACACATGTCTTAATTTGAAACTAGTCTACTGTTAAAAGAGAGTATTTGTAGATCATAACAAATTGTTGGACTTATTGTTTGACTGGGGTAAATGGAAGGAAAAATGATTTTGATGAGAGAGCTCTCAATCGACATAATAGAAAGAATTTTAAAACTCCTTCAAGATGGAAATCCAACGTTGAGTGTGGCAAAAGATGTTGGTTGTTCCAAGTCAGCTATGTCTAAAATTTGGTATAATGAGTAGATTATAAAGGATAACATACAGGTAGACCCTAAAAGACATTAGCCCTTGAAAATGAAAATTACACAACAAAACAAATTAAACATAAATGGACAGGAACTAGAATCAGTGTTTGTGACAGAACTATGGGAAATCAGATAAATGAGATGGAATTTACATAAAAAGAAGTCAAAGCAAAAACCAGCACTAACACCTAAACAGAAGAAAACAATGTCACAATAGGCTGGAGATAAGCAATAATGCAGTGTGGATGATTGGATGAAAGGGATATGCAGAGATGAATCATTAAACTGCATTAGTTAAGGTGATGATGTTGCAAATTTTGTCAGGGGCCATACTAATGAAACATATGAAGATGACTGCAAGGAGAAAACGAGCAAATTTCTTTACTCATTTATGCATGTCAGGTAAAGGATCAGGAGAGATTTCAATCGCTATTCCCAACAGTAAATAGACTGGTGCACATTGAAATTTTGGACACTTTTCTCACTCAATTGATAGAAAATACATTCGATGTTGATGAAATCATCTTTCAGGATGATAATGCATCTTGCCACAGAGACAAGAGTGTTACAGCTTTTCTTCAGGAAAGGCATATCAACTCAATGATATGGCTAGCAAACATTCTGGGTCTTAATCCAATTTATGAGGGAAAAATTTTTTCAAAAATGGGCCATGACAAGGGTCCATCCTGCTATTTGAGAAAGTTGGAACAAACTTGATGGAGAATATTGTTTTCCATCAGTGAAGTCCATTCCTCAGAGAAATCAGGATATCATAAAAGCCAAAGAAGGAGCAAGAAAGTACAGATTATGATTCTTTTGTTGATGATTCCATTTCTTTCCTATTTGATTAGGAAAAAAATGCCAATATTTTAAATTAATTCTTTTAATTATACACTCCAGCTAAAAATGATAAAAACACAGCAAATTTTCACTAGACTTTGTTCATTAGTGGATTTAGATACATGTCATTTCTAGATATTGTCTGTATGGTTATAAATTTTCTTCTCTGTTTAAGGAGACTGTATGATGTCCAGTAATTATAAAAACAGTTCAAAGTCAATAGTGCTTATTAACAAAAACTCAACTTAGCAAAAAGATAATACTTTATGGCTGCATCTTTTGCCTCAAAAACCTTAATGGCATGATCTGTCACATAAATTTGCCAATTTAGAGAGTATATATTAGGGGATTTTCTCCTATGAAATCATGATAGCCTACTTCAGCTCCTCAAAGGAAGAATGTTAGTTGTTATTAGTGTACACATCTCTTGCAATCATTCCCCAAACATTTTCTGTGGGATTGAGGTCTGGAGATAAGGCAGGCCACTTCATAACAGGTGAAAAGCCATCACAGGTACAAAACAGTAGTCTTTGTTGAATGTCTTATTTAAATGATCAACTTTTCCCTTTATCCTCTATTTATTAGAGATCAAGCTGTTTTCTAGCATCTCTTGGCACTTGAGTGCTTTGGAAGTAGCCCATAGCCAGTACAGCCACCACAGACCATAATTCCTCCATCATCAAACCTTTTTGTGGGTTTTCCATTATATATCAAGCTAAGAAAGCTGTAGCAGTAAGGCCCATCAAGATTGAAGTGCTGTTCCTCTTTCCAGATCAGGGTGCTCATTGAGAATCATCTCTACCCACTGGTATCTGGCTTCTTTATGCTGTTTATGCAAAATGGTTTCGGCTTGGCTTGCACCAGTACTACATGAATGTTACTGGCCAATATGTCATGAACAGAAGATTGATGTAACTGGCTCACTGTTTCTTCAATTTTACAAACACCTTTTGATAGAATTTTCATAGCATCTCTTACAATTCTTCATCCAGTCCTTTCATAAATCTTCATTTTCTTGCCAGCTCATTTCCTTGCTTCACCATAAGCATCAGGATTTCACAAAAAGTTGCAGATTACAATGATGGACCAAAATTTTCCTGATTTTTGTAGAAGGCAGCTTTGCAGCATCCAGAGGAATCTTGGAGTATCATCATCACCAAGTTTTGCTCCAAGTAAGAATACTTTTTCTTCTGAAGCAAGCAAGAAACTTTCCAGCATTTCAGAGAAGCTCTTGAGTGTTAGAATAACAGAAACGCATCAAATTCATCAGTGTTTCTATAGTTGTTGGACATGTGGAGATTATGAAAACACTGTTGGCATTTTAGAAGGAATATTCGTTGAGCAAAAAAATGTTATCCTCACTCTGTATGCAACAATTGTCAGAAGAAAGGGTATAACTTTCCAGTACAGATATCCCCAAAATACCTTCTGCTGCTACTGACTGGATGTCTCACTATACGGTTACAATTTATCCTGCAAGGCTCTCACATGCAGCTTGATCTGGGAAAGTTCAAGGCAATATGATGAACATGTTAGTGGATACTGGAAGCTCTGAGAGCTTCCAAAAACTAAAGATGCCTAGAACCTTGGTCTGAGTATTAGTCTGTGCTCAAATATTATCCATCATTTCAGTCATCCTATTCTATATTTGGTAATTCAGCATACATACACTGATCATGGTTCAGCTTTTATGTCCAAGGTGCTAAAATAGTTTCTGCTCCCAAGAGGCATAGCATGTTACCCAACTGAAAACTATCAGCAGTGAACTTCCCCTTGACTGGCGGTGAATATGGAGAAAAGAAGTCATCCAGAAGTGAAACGTTGTCACCTTCCTTCGTATTATACCTCATCTTTCCAATTTAGATATAGCAGTTCATTAAAGACTCATGTGTTCTACATCTCTCTCTATCTTTCATCTATGCTTTCTTATTTATGTTCAATAAAGCTTCTCAAGTTAAACCTACAAAGGACTTTTTTTATCATTACAGTAAGTTTATGCTAAATTGATCCCTTAGTTTGCATCCATGTTACTTTTTGAAAATTCAGATTTTTCAAGTGATCATGGTCTAACAGAAGTTGAAAGAAGTAACTTATTTATAGATCATCCCTTATTCAAATTTTCCCATTGACTACCCCCAACACAGCTTGCAGCTAAAAAATGTTGGTCATGTGACAGTTTCTAATGAATGATTTCACCAGACATGTTGGTATTTGTTGTTAATGAGATAACTCTGTGACAACATAAAACTTATGATCAATAGTGTATCTTCTCAGAACTGAAACAGTCAATTTTTTAAAATTTGATGACAGAGACCTTCATAGATAATTAAGTTTGGAAAGGATGATGGTTACTGTCTTCAACTCTCATTAAACTCAGGGACCGTCAAGCCAAATGAATTTGTCTTAAACAGAAAAATAGGCTTTTTAATAAAACAAATTTAACATTTGAGTACAGCAATATCTTGAACATTGCAGTTTTAATTAGTGTGTGTGTTGAAGGTACTGCAGCACACCATCAATGTTACTAAGTTCAGGCTGAAAAATTTACTGAATTATAATAAGACCTTGAATAGTGCCGTTTTGAACAGTACGTAAACATTTGGAACTAATTCACTACACTATATGAAGTATATAAATAAAAACATATTTTTTCATAATTTTTCTTGACCAACATTTTGTAGTCAAGATTTTGCAAAAATAACTTTTTTACATAATAAAAATATTGACTAAGTATCAGATTAAACACAACTTTACAACAGAAACTATGTATAAGATTATGAAAAATTTGTTAAGAAAAGTAGCTTTCATTAAAAGATATGGAACTGAACATCTTATTTCCTCCATTCTATAATATCAATCAGATATCAAGATTTTTAGTGATGAAGTTTTTCAGGAAGTACCTTAAAGATTACTGGCTTTTAATTGTTTTGTATACTTATTGATATGTATGCTGAGGTAAATGTTATAGATAATGTAAGATATTCTTCTGTAAAAAGATTTCATATAAACATTAATTCAACTCCATATTGCAATTCTCAAACATAGATAGAATCCATAAAAACATGAATAAATATAATTCATGTATACCAATAACCAATTAAGCTCAAGCCAGGATTATTTATTGAATGGTGCAAACAAAATTGAAAAAACCTACAATTAACTTTCATGTGTGTGAGTGTGAAGAAAGAGCGAACCCCTAAAAATTAGAGGGAGCTATTAAGGAGCCAATCCCTCAAATCCCAAGGTACACCTGTGTGTGTGTGTGTGTGTGCACTTATGTATATGGATAGTATAGATTGATAGAGATGCAGGGCCAGCTTGAAAGCTTAGGTAGTTGCATATTTCTATCAGTTGGTACTCAAGCCCAGGTAAAAATCCAGTGATGGATCAGGTAATTGCATATTTGCCACCCCAGCAACATTCTTCAGTCTCTGTCCCAAGGTAAAAAATCAGGATTTTGATATTTCAAGAATATGTAGCACCTTCCCAGTTGAAATATTTGTGAAACACAATCTTTGTACCATCATTTCTCCTATCTGGCCATGTACCGGACTAAGCTTGGTTAATCTTTGAATGCTACATGCTTATATTTCTTCTTTGAATCAGAAGTTTTCAAATATCTAGAATGATGTAGTCACATATGCTCAACAGAACTTATCAAAAAATTCAATGTTCTAAGTTGAAATACTAAGAAATCTTCAACATTACACAACAGGATACAAGTCTATCTTTCCATATATTTTAGCACATTTTTGTGTATTTCCCTTCAGTTTGTATATTTAAAGAAATCACTATCTCTTCATATAGTTCTACAATTTCCATAATTGCAAGGTGAATTTTCAGGAATTAGATTTCATTTCTAAATTATGCACGAGTTGATATGCATGGATTTTTACCAAACAATTAAGACACTACACCTTAATCATGGCCAGCTAACTCAGAAAATAACAGAACAATAGCAACTACTAAAAATGTTTTCCTTTCAATACATATTCCATTCTGTGTAAAATCTGTTTTAATGTATAATTTAGCAGCTTATTTTCTACAACTCCACCCTGATAATGAAAATGGCAAAAGGTACTACCAAAATCGACATTCTATTATTTATTGAATACAAAAATATATACAAGAATATAAATAAATTTAGAAATATGTATATAATATTCTAATATTAAACATGAAAAAGGCATTCTAGTCCTCAAATGAGCCCTTATCAATAAAACAACTAAAGGACCCAAAACAGAAACAATTACAACCCTTATGCAAAACATTCTAATACTCAATAGTTTAAACTTAATTAATAGACACTTCTTCCAGATGAAAGGCAGTGCCATGGGCCCCTCCAACGCTAACATCTTCATGGGCAAATTTGAAGAAACTTACATATACCTCAAGATACACCTTTGGACTTGTCCTTGGGTTCTCCCATTATCACTTAGCCCAACTGTGTGGAAGCAGTTTGCCTCAGGGCAGTGCTGTCCCATTACACTAAGAGGGACAAGTCAGGCGAGTCCTGATGTCTTTAGGACTTCAGTTTTCAGGCAGTTAGAGTTATTTTTGATGATACTCCTTCCCACATGAAATTCAACCTTGTGTCACATCTCACTCTCATGGGAGTGTGAGTAAATAGGTACCCAGATATAGACAAAGACTGCATTTTCTATGTCAGATATATATAGTTGATATCGTTTTCATACATAAAGGAGTTGAAGCTGAAATACAGAAATTTTTCATACACCTAAACTCTACACACAACTCAAATTGACTACAAGAAATCCACTGACTCCAAAGCCTACCTAGACACCTACATATACATAGATAATAATAGAAACCTCCAGACCACCTTCTATAATAAACCCCCAAACACCTGGAGAAAAAAAAAATAGCATTTTCAAAAGCATTTAGAATGAGGAAAATTTGCTTTACAAATAGTGAACTCAACACAAAACTATAACCTACTGCAACATTTTACTAAACGGGGATATTCAGTACAAGATACAAAATACCAAATAAAAAAGGCTACTAAAAGGAGGAGAAACCCTTAAACTGGTTTCAATGATTGCTATCCTATACCTTCTTCTGTCTTCTCTTAGTTTCTTTTTGATTATTTTGTTTAGTTCGATCTCCACTATTTCATTCCTTGTTGTCGGTTGTTTGAGGTTACTGCGCTTTTAAAATGAGTTTCCTGGTTTCATCTGAGATTTTACTAATGGTTTGTGTGTTTCTTGGTTTAAACATAGAGGCAATTTCTATCAGATGGGTTGTCATTTTGCTGTGAAGTTCGTTGATGTAGGGATTTCATATCTGTTTTTCAATTTCTGCTTGAAGGGTTGGATGAGTTCATTTGGTACATATAGCGGTTGCAGATTGGTGTAAAATATTTTTCCGCATTCTTTATTGGTGTTTACTTGAATCTTACATCTTACTATTCTATGGTTGCTTCCTATATTTATTTGAACTAAAATTTGAATGTCTTTGATGATGTCACTTTTGTCCATTAGTATGTAGTCCATTTTGTTTTTGTTTTCATGGTTGGGGCACTTCTAAGTCCATTTTCTATTGAGTTTCTTTTTGAAGAATGTATTCATGATTTTGAATTTGTTTGCGGTTGCAAAGTTTACAAGATCTT
>OY735204.1:44048849-44066349 GCA_963457665.1 Thysanoteuthis rhombus | reverse complement strand
TCTATGTACTATGCAAGGAAAGTTAAGTACAATTGTTTTTATTTGATATTTTATAGAACATTAGACATTAGCATGAAGATTTGAAGTCAAAAAAAGAGTGAGGTACAACTAAACTGCATTTGGATTTACTGAGTGAGGTTCATCAAATGAAGTTAACTACCAAACTTACTTCTTGTTGATCAAACGAGGGGAAACCATCGGCTTTAACAAACTTTCGCTTTAACAAGCACCCACTCCCCCCCAATTAGTTTGTTATAGCAAGGGTTTACTTCACTCATGATACAAGGATGATGATTAGACTAAAGTCTCCATCAAATAAGCAAAAGCACCCATATTCTGTAAGTTATTTAAATTTCTGAACAAGTTATATCATTTCTATCAAAATATATTTGATTGTGTGCACATGTGTGTTTAGTGGTGGGTAACGGAGATGATAGCTAGCAGAATTTTCATAATTGACCAATTTTGTTTGTACAACCTTTAAGAATTTATGTTTATTACCAGTACTTGTAATGGAACTATTGTTCTTTAATGCTTATATTAATATCAATTTAAATGTCAATGATATCCAACAGCATTTCAAATATATATTTCCCATTTTGATTTTAGAATCTAATTTTTAAGTGTGCCTTTATCATTGTCAAAGGCAACATCAGTAACAATGAAGAAAAATAAAATCGAATAATAGGTATAACTAGAATAGATGAAGAAATAGTCACTAATTGTATTTGACATTACTCACAAGATTCAGTGCATATGCAGTTCTTTTTATTATTGAAGAACAGGACTTTGTGACTTTAATTCTCATGAAAAATTACAATACTAGATGTGCGATTAAAAGATTTTTGAATGACTGAATATGACAAAGCCCTCAAGCAAAATAAATTATGAAATGTACATTATTCTATTCACAAAATAATGAGCAAATCCCTATACTTCTGTCATGATAAAAGAACTGGCTATGGATTGAAAATTCAAATGGCAACTATGCTGGATTTGAAATAGAATAGAAGTATTTTTAATATTTATATAAAAACCAAGAAAAAGTGTCAATTTTAGGGCTTTAAACTTCAACCATTACAAATTCTAAAGACTCCCCCCCTGACAAAATCCTATACATATAAACTAGGTTAGAACAAAAACATTTTTTTGAATCATATCTGTTGAAGCAGACCAAAGCAAAAATACATAATAATTGACAGGGGTGTAGTCAGGTTCCAAATTTAGGGGAAGCAAGCATATAAAAAAAGCAATATGGCATGCGGCAAATAATTCTAAATTCATCATAATTATTTGTTTTGTATTTAAAATCAAAACACAGGGAAGGTACAGTTTTAAAGGAAGTAAACTACTGTTACTTTGTATTTAAATTCAAAGCACAATGAAAAAATAAATAAATAAAAAATAGTAACACAGTAAGCCCATGAAGTTATAGTTATAGTCAAAACATACAAAAAATGTGTTAATTAATTATTTTATAATTTGAATATGAAATGAAAACAACAAATTAATACAGAAAATCAAGCAAAACACAGCATAACGTTTGCATTTTTTGATTAAACTAGCCCCTGCCTATCCATTCTCCAACTACTTTTAACTTATTTCTTGTACCAAGTTGCACTGAAATGGTGCCCAACTTTATCTTTTTGAAAACTGCCCAGATTATCCTCAAGATCTGGCTGACAAGGTCTTAAATCAAGAAGAGCATGTTCAAAATCAGATGTTTTACAAAACAGGTATGGATCTTCTGAGTATTCCATATGTGTGTCGATGATCATACAAAATCTTATTGTGTCATCTTTGTCTTCCGGTCATTAGTTTGCAGAAGTGGTAATATCTTCTAAGAGCTTCACTTCCACCATCAGTGCCGATGTAACAACCAGCATGCTGTTACCAGACCCAATGCCGAAAGTAGGTACTAGCAGGTCTTTAGAGAGTTCTATCTCTGATGCTAGCACAACAGCCTGGGCACCGTTACCATTTCTTGGACCAAAGGTAAGTTGCAAGACTTCTGAAGAATCAGCCTTGAGGGTGCTGCGGATATTGTTCGTCTGCTGGATTGAAATTAAACCCCCCCACTCTAACATTTTAAGGATTGTTTTTCTCAATTTGCAACTTATTTCATCTTCATTTTGTCCCATCAAGATAGTTTCTTTTTCTAAGTGCTTTTTTCTATGGTATTCCTCATCACAAAAAATCTATGATAGTTTTTCCGGGCAATCTTAACAATCTAGATACATCCATACACTTTTTAAAAGTAATAATAAAATATCTTAAATAGCACAAAGTTATTTGTTAAAAAAAAGGATAAATACTTTTTATATCTCAGACCATTTTCAAATCTGGTTTCCATTCTGTCAACAAATTACTTCAAATGCATCATGATTTACGAGTGCGTCATCAAAAAAATTGAACGTGGTTTTTAAAAATGTTGCTAAAATTGAATTTACCTCAACAAAATTTGATTCTAAAAAATTAGTTAATTGGATGATCAATTGATAGGATTTGGGGGGAAATATAGCTTAATTTTCATTGTAAATGTAGTGAAAAATACATTTCTTTACAATGGGTGTCTGTTTATATGTCAATACAGTTCAAAGCTCAAGTAGTGAATGAATAAATGAATACTAAAAATTTTATTGAAATTTGATGATTAATTTTTGGTAGTTTACATTGTAGCCATGAATAATTTCTATGGTTAAGATTCAGATGTGGTTCCAATAAGTACGGCCTTTGTTACCTTTGGAAAGTGTCAGTTTTGAAAAAAAATAAAAAAGATGTTTTTAATGTGCTAGGGCTGTTCCATGTAACTTGGACCTTTCCTTTCCATATGTCATACAAAAATACTGTCTTGAATTATTTCTGTTACAGCTGTGGTGCCTTCATTTTTTTCAGGATTTTTTGAATTTTTTTACAATGAATAATACAATTCATGCAATACTTCAAGCAAATTTAGACATTTTTGGTGATTTTGATGTGAAAATATTCAGTTCGACCCTCTTGTAAATATTCAGCTCTTGTTTTTACAATTCATAATAGAAATACTTGTTATTTATTTATTGTACATTTTTAACATAAAATGAAAATAAACGAAGCAATATGAAAACTTCAAAGACATAGTTTTGTATGTCAGATGGGAAGTAAGGGTTCACTTTAACATTGTTACATGGCAAATAGAACTTCTACTAAAACTGAAAAAAAAATGTTTTTTCAAAACTTACATTTTTCTGACTGTAATAAAGGTCTTATTACTTGGAGGGAAATGTTTGATACGACATCCACCATTTAAGCACTATCTGAATCTTTCTTCTTTTCAATGACACAAAGATTTACAAAAGAATTAATGTTACAAGTTTTTGGTGTTTTTATCAACACATGTCACCATGTTGTCGAAGATAGATGGAGGTACCAGTTAAACAACTCCATAATGAAACAAACTGGGGCCATGCAAAAACCACTTATTTCAGTTTTCTTGTTTTCCTGAATGTTGGATGAAGCTCCCTCTAAGAAGATATTCTTTAGGGAATCTTTGGGTGCAAGAGTAACAATTGGACCTATTTCTTTGAATATTCTGGCTAATAACTAGCTTCCCAGCTGTTTCAAATGATCAGACAAATTGTCACTATGCCACAAGCCAGTTCTTTTTCTTATTGGTCTCTTCTTCAGTGACAGAATCAGGTCCAATTTTCAAAAGCCAGGCAATGGTGGAATCTTTCACTGAAAATATGATCTTATCAATATACCTGCCCCAGCGATGTAAAGTTGGTGGAATGAAGTAATAAGTTCAGGAAGTTCTTCCAAGGCTATGCAATGAAGTAAATTTTTTTTTAAAACAAAAAAATCATGAGATTCGTCTTTCATTGGACAAGGGCACTAAAGAGTTGAAAAAATTCTTGAAATGATATGCTCAGGTTGAGCGGTCATTCCCCCGCTTGCCCACTAGCTACTCCACTGATAATCCGCTTCATTTACATTTAAATGTATTTGGCACCAGATAATCACCAGGATAAATGATGGAAGTAAATCTGAAAAAACATATTTGTAGGTACTCAATATCTGAGTAACAAACAAGAAAATATGGTAGATTTTGTTTATACTTCAATATTTATTCACAGTATACCCAGAACACTTGAATAATAAATTTCAATAATAATTCACAAATAAAATCCAAGCAATTGAGAAAAAGGGCTCTAGGACAATTTTTACATTGCTAAACTTGTCTAAAAATTAATTTCCTTTATGATTTAGCATGAAAACAAGAAATGTATCCTCTTCCTTTAGTACTCATATACTATGCACTCTTTTTCAACATGTTAGATAGTGAGAGACATAACAATATGTTTTCTAGTATATATCTATTGAAATGCACTGGGGAACCCAGGAAGTTTCTTTGAAAAAATAAACAAAGATCAATAGTTTTCAAATTTTATTGGATTAATATTAGAAATATAATCTAAAAATTAGAAGTCTGATTTTATTTTAAAGTAGTAGTGCCCTTATGCTAGCTATGGCATTATTAATAATGTTAACCCTATTATCTAGCTTGAACATTCAACCTGATCGATGGTCATTGAAGTCAAATCAGAAGGAAGAACAAACTTTATTCAGACACTGAAATAAATAACACTTTGACTTTTTTTTTCAAAATTGTACCATCAAAATCTTTCAGCTATTTTATGCAATCTTTTAAATTTATGCTAGTCAGAATCGTTGTAATCCTATAACATTGGTTAAGTAATAAAGAAACTGATTACTTTATACATTTTATCATGAAAATTTATACTGTTATTAGTTTATCTAGTCATAAATCAGAATTTATTCATAATGATAGTACTCTGTTTCTGCCCATGAGATGATGGTACTGATAATCTTTGCAATTATTTTCTTTGTTTTTGTTTGATTTATATTAGATAGAAAACATGTTTTTGATTTTCCCTGGTGAGAGACTATATGTAATCATTTGAATATTATGCTTTTGTTAGGAGCTGTCGATGAACCTATCAATAAACAATGCTGATAGTCATTATAAAGTGCTCTTAGGACAAAGATTGTCATTGTTGCCTCCTAGGCTTTTACTAGTTTTTTTTTTTTTTCAGATTTATAATTCTTCATCTAATGAACACTAAAGAAAGGATTTTACTGTCTTCATTTTATTTTATAATCATTACTTTGATTACCTACAACAAGCATCTATGTATTGGTTTGAAGAAGGTTGTGGAATGTTCACTTCTAGTTCTGGGAATCAATCATATTATCTTCGATTTACTATGAAATTAACATATAATGTTGAGAATGAATTTGTCAATACATGACAAAATTAAAAATGAGAGGAAAAGATTAGATTGTCTGAACAAAAGTTTGTATGCTAATGACTCTCCTGAAAGTTATAGACAATACTTAAATGTTTGTTTAAAGGTTTTACTTTAAAAAGAAAAGTACTTGATAATCAGTGTCTGCACACATATAAAACCGTTAATGACAAAGTGCATTTACTACAAATCATGTGACATCTTACAATAGGTTCCTAAAAAATCCTCAAAGTAGAAGATATTATAACCTTAAAAGTTCATTAGTCAATGATTATACCAATTAAAAACTTCCAGTTAGGTTTGAAAAATATTTTATGTTTCGAATAGAATAAAGCTCTAATGATACTAAAAATTCAACAAAAGAATCTTCATTTTCAATATCTATTAACATAGATAATATGGAAGAAATTCTATTAAACATTAGGCAATATTTGCTTGGAACAACTTCATGAAGGTTTTTCCAAGAATGATCTCAAAATAACCGTAAAAAAATATTTCACAGAATCTTATTCATGAATTACTGTCCACTCAATTTGATATTATTGTCTGCTGGAAATACCACCTGCATGAAATGTTGAATCCGTTTGTCCCCAAAATATGTATATAATACAAGATACTATTTTACGAGAAACCACAAAGGTGGGTACAACTTGCGAGGCATAAGCGTAATTTGTACCCTACCAACCAATGACATACAAAAATGTGGAAAAATTTTTATATATATGTCATGTTCATTGGTGAAAAAAAGTTTTTTTTGGGGGGGAGGGCTTTATTATTTTTATTCATTATCATTATTATTATGATGATGATGATGATGATGGATTGATTGATTAATTGATCTTTAAATAAGATTTAACACTTCACTTAGGAATGGGAGTGACATAGATCCATACTCAAAGATAGCAGACAAAATACACACAAACATCCACATGCAGCCTGTTTTTTTTTTCAAAGTGACTCAACCACATGTCGAATTAGAGGGAAAGTTTACTCAACCAAAAATAATTTGTCTTCAAACATATTTAGAGGTTAAAAAAAAAAATTATCTTGAGTACCCTATGAATTATCAAGCCTTCATTCACTGCATGCTATATTAGAATATAATAAATAACATAAAAAAAATCTAATCGAATAATAATCCTTACTATAATTTGAGAAATGTGCGTGTGCACTCACTGAGATAACTTGACAACTGGCGATATTCACCAGATATATTGGTTTGTGCAATAAACATAGCAGTGCCAAGTTTGAAGTTGTTTGGATCAGCAGTTCTTAATACAAGAGTTGGTGCTCAATTTACAATAAAGATCTATACTGAAATGAACGCATATTTTATGGCCGTAAAAAGTGACGTGTTTATGGATGCAAAGTGCATCTCTGATCATTTCAATGTGGTTTTGAACAGATTTGAGAGAAAGAATTAGGTTTCTTTTTCTGCCAAATTTCCAATTGAGATACGGTTTTGCTATCTTGGATATTATTTTACATAGAAAAATATCTGAACTTATCAAACATCTAAAACATATCTTCAATTCTAATGCAACAGAAAATATCAAAAATTCAGATAGTTGGCAATGATAACTATGATGACTGAATGAATATTTACTTTTCCTGTTCCTCCACATCGAATGAAGGCTCTTCAACGTAAGGTAGACAAACATTGCCAAGACAAAAGGTTATGTACAGGGATACATCAACATTGTCACCTTTGAAGTTCATATAACCAGAAATCTACTGGGGTGTTTATTTCTGCTCAGTATGCCTATGATAACAATTCAGTCGAATATTCTTTTAAATTAAAAGAATATGATGAAAGATCTTCTTTTTTTCAACTCAATAAGCAGTCCAGAAAGCTAAGAAACTTATAGAGAGAGTTGACGAGTAGTCGAGTTGAATCTCACAGACTGCTCACATGCATGCATATACGCACATACATCAGTAGTACCACAAGTTTTTATGCTGGAACTAAGGACAAAACTCAACAGTATGTCGGAAGTTAACGGTTTTGAAATATTTTAGGATAAACTATGACTTTGAAGGTATTTTTTAGAGGATACTATCTCAAAAATTGATGAATTGAAAATATTGATTATTTTGTAATGCTTCTTTTGACATAAAATTGTACCACAATCAGGAGCAAAGGTGGAGATTTAAAGGCCCAGGGGCTTGGCTCCTTCAGAGCCTCTCACTCCAACATTTAGTGCTGTAGTTCACAAGGGGGAAGGTTGGCTGAAAGTCCACAAAGGTATCAATCGGGCTTAGTGGTCAAAAGTTTTCCTTATTGATGTTAATGGCTTAGATAGTTATTCAAATCTATTTTGAGATAAACTATCAATCCCATGACTTAGGACTATAAAGTACATACATACTTGAAATTCCCTTGAAAAATGCTAAATATCTAGCTTTACAATTTTATGTAACATTCCATGGTCAACAGATACAAATTAACATAAAACACTGTTGAAAACCTAATGGGATTGATTGATTAATTGACTTTTATTAATATATATTTATGTTTCCATCAAGGATTAAATCCATAATTCATTGATATTTAGCTGTAAAGTTCTTGAAATTTCCTTGTGCAATGCTAAAGATTTAATTTCACGTTTTGGGCAGTAACTTTCCATGCTCAGCAAATACCAGTTGACAAGATATGCTGTTGCAAAGCCGATGTTCTTTCCAACAACATATACATGTATATATCTTCCCCAAGAATTAAATCCACAATTCATAGAATATGAACTATAAAGTACTTAAAATTACCCAGTGAAATGCTGGAATACTTATCTTCGTGTTTTTGGCTTGAAGTTCACAACAGCTACAAATTGACAAGATACACCATAAGAATGCTGATGATATTCTCTTTCCAACAATATATCAAGTCCATCTATTTACATTTTTTTAGGTTGACACTATTTTGCTCAAAATTTCTACTGGACTATATTGGTGTGAACACAAGCACAGACCCAAAAATATTATTCTTTAGTAACTATCTAAATCATAAACTACAGACAAACATTTGAATGTCAACAAGTTCACAGATAACAAGCTTTTGAAAGGTCTGTTCATGGAGTCTCATTAATAACTTCATGGACCATCAGGAGTCTGGGCTCCATAATCTTCCGTTCTGCCTCGGATTTCAATATAAAAAATATTTCCAAATATTCTGTATTTTCAATTCCTCAAATATTGAGGTGAACGTATCCTCTGAAAATATCCCCTAAAATCATAGTTCATCCAAAAATATTTTTGTGTAACTATCCAGACCATAAACTTCAGACATATGCCCATTAGAAAAACAATATAGTGAAGGATACCAAGCAGGGTGCAGAGTAGGGGCCCGTTTAGCTCCTGGACTATAACCATCAGTTTACAACAGGTATCCCTTTAATATATTATGCTCTGCTTGTCATATAAAGTCATTTAAAGGGGGAACATGCAGGAGAATTGTATATCAATGTGATTATAATTCATCTGACAATATTAAAGTGAAGAGATAATCAAGTAGGCCATACAGTGTACAAATGAGATTATATACATATATATATATATATATATATATATATATATATATATATATATGAGGTGCTATCCTAAAATTGGGGGGATTTTTACAGTACATGCAAATCTAATGTAGTACAGATGTCATTAATACCCTTAGTTATATCTATCTATCTTTATACATATCTAAGGAGCTACTTCTAAGAGGATGATTTTATGTATATATACAAGTTTTTGAAATTTTCAAGTTGACTGCTCATGGGTAGAAAATGATACTAGTGATCAAAGCCATTTTGCTGATTCCATTAGATATTTCTCTACTCTCATCATGAATCATAATTACAAGTGACACTCATTTTTCAGAAAGTAATTCATTGTAAATTTTTGTTCAGAAAGATAAAAAGAAAAGGAAAAGTCAATACCTAGATTTTTATATTGCACACACTCCACTTTTATGATATTTGGCTGTCGCCAAAGATTGAACTGCTGTCTACATGTCTTCCAGTTTGATGCTTTATCAACTAAGCTATTTCTCTGGTCTGATATTCACTGAAGCTTACAGACTGTAAAGAGCCTAAGAACAAAATGTGTCACATAGAGTATGCCAAGGAGTTAGATGTTAAATGCAGAGACCATGATTGTCAAAAGAAGAGAAGTGATCGAAACCTAAGGAGAAATAAAGGTTAAAATCTGTTGTACAATTTGCAAAGAGATAAGGAAAAGACGAAAGACAGGAGATTTCTTCACAGGATGGAAAGAAAAGATTGTAGAGTATGCAACGGTTGTTATGAAGGAAACTTTTTATAGATCTGAACGCAAGAATAAGGAATGTTGAAATCATCATAGTAATGAAGCTTATTTCAGTTCACCTTTGCGGCCTTTTGTCAAAATGGAAAGAAAGATTTAGGGAGTCACTACAGGGAGGAGAATATTATCAGCGGAATAGAGGTGAAGGTGGGAGTAATAATGCCTTTTTATTGGATGGTGACTAGAATGGAAATGTTCAGGGGAAAATGGATGAATGATGAAAGAATGGATTGAAGAAATAGTTTCAAAAGAACTAAGTAGATGAGCAAGAACGATGGCTGGAATCAGCATATCTGATGACAAGAACAAAGAGCATGAAATAATTTTTGTAATAGCAGATAAAAAATTCATAAGGAAGTCTTGTTAGCTACAAGTACTGATTGATTCCCGGGATGGGTAAGTAATTTCTTAAAATTTATTAAGGAAACATGAGAGGAAGAATAATGCCTATAATCTTTCTATAGAAAGTTGGGAGAGTAGTCATATGTGAGTGTGAGTGTGTAATGCTTGTTAGAAATCCTTGTCATATAATTCATCTCTTAGAAGAAAATCAAAGATTTATTTCCAAGCAATAGTCAGTAATTTTAAAAATCAGAATAGAATCAGAGTAATTCTAAAAGAAGAAGAAAAAAACTAACAATGATGATATTTGTCAAAGTAATTCCTCCCCAAATGAAAACTGTCTCTATAGTTTTAGAGTTTTTAATGATACACAAGACCAAGGAAAGAATTTTCTAATTTTGACTAGCATCATATTTGTGAATAAAAGATGAGAGAATAAATTAGAATGACAATTCTATTGCCTGGCCACAATATCCAGGCTCTAATTCATTTGTTAAAAAACATTTAAATAAAAGAATTGTGGCCCATGTTGCCCAATTTGTAATTTATATCATTCAAACATGTCACTTGTCTATACTGCATCAATGTATTCTATCTAAAAACATAAATAAAACCTAACAATTATATAAATAATAAATTGAATCAAGATATTACCAAATAATCATATTCATGCATTATTTGGTCCATCTGACTATTTAACATGAAGAATGAAACAAACAACAATCAACATGTTTATAAGTAATCAATGATTGTTTTGAAAAAAATAAAAATTGTTTTTATTATTACAATGTTTATTCACATCATCTTCAGAATAGAGCAAGTGAAAGTAGCTTACATCAGTTCTTTGTAAAAAAGCAAATACAAAGTAAAATAAAAACTCAATAGCTAGATTACATTGCAATGAGAAAGATTGAAATAAGATCTAATACATCTCATTTTACTGTCTCTCTGTACAACAATTTATCTATTGCTCTTTGTATTCTATTTATTTATTGGTATTTTTTTTATAAGCAATACGAGTTACTTCTCAGAATAATGTCAAAAACCATTGAGATATTAGGAAAATCAGTATGCTTTTGTAAGTTAATCAAATATCGATTTCCCACAAGTATGCTCTAAGTAACTTACAACCTTTATATATACTTGTGACAATCCTTTACTCAGAATAAAATAAATCATACCCAGGCTTATTGAAAGATGAAGCTTAATGATTTTAAGTGAATCAATAAAAATCATTGAAAAAGAAAGAGTTTTGGTTAGTCACTCAATGAAAACCGTCACGTTATCAACATCTTCTGACAGCACGCTGTGTAGGGGTTAATCAATTAAGAAAATTGGGAAAAGAGGTGATCAATGAATCAGTTACTTCTCTCGTCTTTTGTTTGATCACTAAAAAATACAAATTTTAAAAAAAACAAGAGCTAAATGCACTAGTTAATCCCTGTGAAAAAATTCACAGAAGTATTTGAATTTTTATGATTTTCTTTTTTAAACTTGAATCCTTTCTGAGGGAGAGTCCATTGTTTCAAGTGGTTTGCAGGGCATATTTTTATCAACAAAACTTTTATTTCTAAATGGAGGAGTTCATAGTCACAGGTAGAGAAACAGAAAAAAAAATCACACTTTTCATTTTGTAATTAGATTTTAATGTGTTCATTCTGATATTAACTAGATCATAAGGTAACCAATCATTAATTTTTTTCCCAAGAAATATTAATCGTTGTGAAACTCCATAAGTCAAAATAGGTATAGAATTATGTAATACAGCACCTCGATTTTGGTACATGATTATTAGTAACCATTAAGTCAATGTAAATAATTCTATATTGCTTAAATTAGTCTCAGAAGAAATAAAGACCAATGAAATCTATCGATATCAATTAAAAAGAGATACCTATGGAAAGATATATGAACATATGATTGTTACAGTCATAAAAAATTTAAAAATTTCTCTTTATATTTGACACAATTTTTTACTCACTCAATACTTATTCATGTGAAAGACAGATGAAAAATTAGTAATTCAACAGCAAAATGTTTATTATCAGTTAAAAAATTATCTTTGGACCATTTCTACAAATGGTAAAAACATTATTTCAAATATACATCAAGAGATTTTCATGAAATTCTATATAAAATTGTGTCAAAACTGATAAATATAAAGACAATGAGATAGAATCTGACAAAATATTTAGATAGACAGCTATCAGTACCATCACATCAAAGATAATTTAGGAAGGAATTCTGAGAAGCTGACTAAAGATAAAACATACTGTTTTTGTTCTTTTGAGTGACAAAACAAAAATACAAATGGAAAACTATTTAAGAGTAGAAAAAAAGCAGAAATGAAAATATTCCATTAGAAAACAGATGCATCCATAGAATAAAGGGTAAATACAGGATTTGATGAAATGTCATGAGAAATACAAAGAGTGATAAAATGAATGTCATTATCTTAAGTGACCCACAGCAAAGTAACAATAATCATGTTCATTGCTAAATTAACCATGAGGGGCCTTAGGCACCCAGACTCTAAAGAGTCTCAGAGCAAATCTACGGGACCCTGAATAGGCAATGGCTGAAAAAGAATTATGTATACCTCAAGAGCAGAAGGGCCCAAAGTTGAACTATGCCTCAGGCCCATATTAAGCTTAATTAGGCCTTGATCATGTCTCAAGTTTCTCATTTGGCTTATACTTAAGCAATATGTCTTCTTAATAGAGGCTGATTTCTGATTATCAAATGAAGAAACATTTTGAAATTCAGCAAAACTTCAGGCTCAAAAAGTGGCATGAGCAACAAAATAGACCTGTTGATTTACCAGGTTAGCCAAACATTCCTATTTCTGTCTCTCACATACATAACTAGATACCAACACAAAGACATGCCAACTAGTGCAGCCAAACGTCCTATATTTAATAGGACAATCCTATACTACAAAACTTTGTCCTATATCTTATAATTATTCCTAAATGTCTTATATTCTGATAACTTGTCATATACTGACATGTAAATTGAACAGTCATCCCTCGAATTTTGTGGAATTGAAATTCAGCGAATAACTTTTGACTCCAAACTGCGACACTATGCCGTACAATTATAAACATTGCACACAATTTACAAATTTACAGCATTTTCAAGCAATTATCCAGATCCCCAAAACACCAGAGTGCTTTGTAACCTTCAATTCCTGTCCTATATTTTCTTTTCCAAAAGATAGCAACCCTAATGATGTACAAACTCATACCTATGCATCAAAACATTTTCTTTAAAAATATCTGAAAACAGCAAACCAATTCCTTTTGATTCTTTAATGAATAGTAATTATAAACTTGATCAATTAATGATAACCATGGGGAAAAAATATTGAAACAATCATAAAAAATCTGTTTATCGAAACTTTTTACAGAAGTACTCGATTATCCCTGTTGGGAGTCTGCTAATGTCACCTGATAATGGTATCAGAATAGCCAATCAAAATTTTAAGAACTTCAAATGCAAAGAATGAGCATACTGACTGAACAAACGAGCACCCTACAAAGTATTTACCGTCACTAGAGAAAGCATTTAATTACTCTTCGAAAAAACATGTGGTTCAGTAAAATACTTACAAATCAACTTGGATATTCATTAATTTACAAAGATTTATAAATGTTTTGCAAACCTCATACAATTGCCAGTAATGAGCAAGCAAATCACACAGTGCCTTTGTTCAAAACTGAAAAAAAGGTATCCATTCAATCAACATGTAATCTTCTCTATTGCAGATTTCATAGGACATACCGTTCTTCTTAAATTCCATGAAGTCATTCTGATGAGTAAATATCAAAACTGCAGAATTACTTTAAGGCAATTTTTTAAAAAATTCTAACTATCAAACAATCTATTTGAAAAAATAATACTTTCATACATTATAGATTTTACAAGTATCTGAACAACATCAATATTCTGGTGGCGTAGTTTTTTAGTCTAAACAAATTTACAGGCGAGCGCTTGAAATTCATGGAACTAACAGACTAGTTTATCAAATAGGCACTAATGTTGCTTGAGACCTCTCAACTTTTTGTGACTTTTTTTTAGCTTTGTTTGCTTACATATACCCTTTGCAATATCTCCTAAACAAAATGCCAGTTCTGGTGGTGGTATTGAGCATAAGCACTGGTCAATATCAATCCTAGAGAAGAAAGAACTAGATGTAGCATCTCTTTGCATTAGCTGAGCGATATGGATAGCAGTAGTTCATCAACTGCTAATGATATGAAAAAGCAAAGGAACAAAATGGCAAAATTCTAGAAAGTCAAAAAAGCAAATAAGCATCAGAAAAACTATGAAAAATGCTAAAGATGTGGACCATTACTGAGAGTAAATGAAATGGTGGATCTGAGGCACATTACCATTGTATAAGAATTTACTAGGTTGCATTAATCTGGCTAAGCTTTGGATCCAAGGGTGCCTGAAAATTGCTCACAGCCAAATATAAAAGAATGATCACAGTGAATAAATAAAGAACTTGCTCGAAGTCAAAATGATCACCCATAGGCTTGACCTTGAACCAACTACATTTATACCAAAATGAATACCTGTGGAATCCCTCTTCATAAGTCCAAACAACAAAGCCAACTTTTTGTGCGACACATTGAAATATAAGATAAAAAATTTAAGTCAAGCAAGATAAAATTTTCAAGCTCAATGCGGTATCTAGAATATGCAAATCCTTTGCCACAAAAGTTTAAAAAAACTCAAGAATATGTTCTAGTAAGCAAAATTTGAGACAACCTACACATGCCTCCTCTGTTTTTCAAAACATGTTTACCTTAATTTGAACCTCTGAACTATCACCTGCCCCAGAAATATTTTACAGATCACACTATATTTTCAGTGTCACTCAAAATATCTAACTTTGTGTCTTCCATACCCCAAAATCACTTAATAAGGAAGATGTACCCACAGATATTTTCCACAACACTGGAAGATGACAATTAATTATATCAAACTCATATAATTGCATCAACCCTTTTTCCCTTCTTATCTAATAAACTTAAGCATGTTATGAGCTAAACTTATTCTCCAACAGGCTCAAAAAATGTGAAAAATAAAAATAAATTCAAGGCTGCTTGGATAACGATGGTGATAGGATTTCAAGTAGATGTAAGAACCCAGGCTAAAACTTTTTAAACTTTTTGAGAGTGGTAGTTGATTATAAGAGCAGTAAAAGCAGAAAATGTTAAAAAGTAGATAAATCACCTTTAACAGCTGGTGCATAGAATCACAAAGGTGAGCAGTGAAGAGCCAAGTTGAAACATTCAGTTGAAAGGGAGAGAGCAAGTTTTGGAAAAAATCCTAATCATAAAAGAAGCTTAAGAAAATAGATAAACATCCTAAACAGAAGAACAAAAGGAATTTAGAAAAAAAATGTGCAGGGTTATATAATGATGATCAACAGAGAGAAATAACATTGGAAATAGAAAAAGAAAGGAAAATTAATACTATAAAAAGGGAACACCATTTGGTAAAGAAAAATTAGGAAAATAAAAGAAGTCAGGGAACTAAGCTAGGAGAATGATTTAAGGGAAACCTGATAACTGATGGATTATTGGAAGAAAAAGCCTTAACATGAAAGGCAATCATAGACAAAACTCTAGCCTAATGACAAAAGGTGATAGATGCTACAGTGGGATATTTTATAGAATGAAAGAGAGGGTCCAAATACTGCTATTGAAGAAGTAATACTAAAAAAAAAACTATTACGATGAAAAGAAAAAACAACAATAAAAAACTTAAGACACCATAGAGTGCCCAAAAAATTTAATGCAATCAATAAAAAATTTCTATGGTAGTAAAAAACTGAAATTGACAAAATACAAAGACAACAAATCTGTTTACTTAACATGTAAGAGAGGAATACCAAAATGTTAACGAGATAGCTAAAAAATAGATGAAAGATAGCCTGGAAAAGAACCTAAGAATAAACAATTCCAATTGGTTTATGAAGGGGTTGCAAATTTCTTTTTTATACCTTGCAGTGTCTTTAAAAAACAGTTCACCAAAAATGTTTTTTTTAATATGAATTGGTTAAGCAAATATTTGATTGCAGGCTTAGGTATGAAAACTAAGAAACAAAATGCTATATACTTTTTTCTCTTTTTAAGATATTTTTTGATATTCAAATTTTTTTGATCATTGCTTAGCTAAAAAGTGCAAAACTAAGTGTTGAAGGAGTTTTTTTTAAATCGAATTTTCCCTTTCCATAGGTGAATTATGAGAACAACCCCATCAAATACATTTCTCTATAGCAAGAACAAGAAAATGAAGTAGTTTTAAAACAGAAATAAATCAAACCTAAATTGCAACATCTGGGCACTAGAAAATGCAAAATTCCAAAGCTTGGGCACAAGACAATACTCAATTCCAATACCCGGGCACTAGAAGATTTTATATTCCAATGCCCAGACACTGAAACATGCTAAATTTCAATGTCAGGGCACTGGAAAATGCTCCTGGACGTTATTTCTTTCCTCAGGTAATGCCAGGATTATCTGCCTGTAGATATTAAACTTATTCTTGACAAAAAAAATTTTCCAAGTTGGTGTCATGATAGAGGATTTTTGAAAGCATCTGAGTAATTGATGCAGAAAAAAGGTAACTCCTGATAAATGTGTTCAGAAGTGATCTAATGACAACTCAGTGTTAGAGCTATTAACATTCTCTAGTCTTTTTCAAGTGACTTATCATCATTGAGGCTTCTAATCCATAAGAAGATTGAGTTGAGTTTTCTCACAAAATGCATAATGACTCTATATCTGATGACAAAAGAAAAAAAGATAAGCCTTCCAGATTTTAGAGAAAAATAGAGTTGCAATGCATAGCTAGGTAGGATAACATAACATGATGGGATCATTTATCAATGAACAACTCAAAAGGTATCACTCACACTTTCTCTGCTCAATCTACTGAAAATTAAGTTCATAGGATTGAATCCATCTTTTATTTTTACTTATTAGACACTGACAATGTCAAATAGAAGATCACTGAACCAAAGGCTAAAAGGTCTTGTGTGAATATGATAATTTGATGTGTACTTTTATATACAGGTTGTGTACTTTTCTTTTGCACTAAAAAACAAATGTTTATTAAAACATAGATGTTTAATAACAACCAATGCTACCATTGATTAACTCAAGTGGGAAAACAAAACATCTAGCTTCAAAACCAGAACAGGTAAGGCCCACTATGCGTGGAACATATCGAGCAATAACAAAACAAATTGAGAATCAAGTTAAATTTCTAAAGTGTAAAATTTTGTAGATATTTTCCAAATAATGAACAGTCAGTTCTGTTGACCAAACATGAAATATCCCCAACAATTTACTGTACAAGGAAGCTGGTTTGATTTGAGACATACAAGGTGGAAAAATTGTTTGGCAAGATTTACTTGCTCTAAAACTTCCTTGGAAGATGACGGATTTTTTGAAAGGAGAAAACAACAAGTAAAAATCATGTCACATCAGTAAAAAGTTTTTGATTTTCACATTAATGATTAC
>OY735204.1:43281349-43326349 GCA_963457665.1 Thysanoteuthis rhombus | reverse complement strand
AAATCCTTTCTTTTCCAATTCATATATTCACCTTTTATCAATAAATTGTGTAATTCATATGATATCATTTACTGCAGACCTTCAATGGACATTAGATACTAATAGTTAAAAGTACTGTTTAGAAATAAAGAATAAGCTCTTGGCAGAACTAAAACTTACATCTCTTTTGACTATCTATCAGATACCATTCTCAATACAACAGCGAAGGTACAGGAAAAAGATTTAGAACAGGATTATTACAAATTTCTAATCCCTACCTTATTACTCCTTTCTGATTTATCTATTTACCCTCTAACTATAATTTGTATAAGTGATATATTAGAAAATGTCAACTAAAACTGTCACCAAAATTGTCAACACAGGTTTCTTCAGTTTTAAATTGAGTCTGGCTGGCTTGGTGACTGGCCGGCAATCTATCTTTTATTCTTTTTTTTTTTTTCCAACCACTTTTCACATCAAAGGGTTAGTAGAAAGGGAGTTATTTATACTACAAAAATAAGAACAGCTAAAAAAAAAATGCCAAGCTTATTGGTGTTGACATTAGAAAGTTGGAAACACTAAAAACATGACTTGTTTGAAATGAAGATTAAAAAGACTAACATTGGGTAAGGCACTTGTTTACTCTGGATTTAAAAATATCAAGATTGAACTCGTTTGGGAAAACATTTTGAAGGGAGTTTATTCCACATAGCAAATTTTCTTGAAAAGAAGCTATTTGTGTGGAACTTGCAGTTAGTCCTTGATAGATCTAAAAAGTATGGGTGTGCCTTGATTGCCGACTGAGTTTTAACTGAAAATTTCCTGACCGGACAAACTAGGGAATGTAGTTCATCTGGACACCTCCCATGGTAGTAATGGTGTAAAAGTGACAAACTTTACAACGATGAGACAGCGGTTAGAGTGTAGAAAAAAGCTCATCACCCACTCGTCTACATATTCACTTCTGTTCTCTATTAAGTATAGAAAGTACCTGGTGAGAAGAGCCTGCCCAAATGTACATGCAGTAGTCCATTTTTGGATGGATTTGGTTCTTACAGAGGTACGATAGTGATTAAGGTTTTAGGAACTTTCCCAATTGGTAAAAAGATCTTTCCATTATAGCTGCTTCCTTGGCAACAGAAATAGAGTATGAGTCCCATTTCAAATCAGGTGTGTATTTGAGACCCAGAAGTTCAACTAAGCAGGGTGACTCCTCCAAAATAGTGCCATCCATTAAGATATCTAACAATGTATACAGGCTGGACACACAGTGGATCTAGAGAGTTGAAAAATTAAACATTTACTTATTATATATAGGAATGACTTTCTTACATTTTTTTTTGAAAATTTGCCCTCTTCCTCATGTCAAATAGGTTTCAAGTGGGGAGTTCAATTTGCAATATAAGTTTATACTAAATTGTCTTCTTAGTTCAAGTCCGGCAGAATTCATACTTGTTTTGTTTTTTGATTCAAACTTTTCTAATGATTGCAACCTAACAAAAGTTGAGAGAATTTATGGACTCATTGATCACCACAGTATGTTTCTAAATGATGTTGTTCACACGACGGTTTCTATTGCATTACTAAACAGACATGTCATTTTGAAATTTTAAAATTTGATACCCAAAATTATTCAAATATATCTTTAGAAAAAATTGAAAAATAGGATATCTTTAAAAAGAATAATCAGGAACATTGGATTACATCTGCATGAATGAATACCTATTTCTTCCATTAATAAATTGAATAAGTTTATCTTCATGATATCATTTAAAGATTTAAAATATATGAGATTAAAAAAATCCCCGAGCATGATATAAAAAATTATTACATCAGTATAAATAAAACTAAAACAAGCTTGGCTGCACTCGGGTCTAGCTCCCTTTCTTCATTAAAATCTAAAAAGTAAACAAAACAGGATTCATTTCTTCAATCAATATTATTTCAAAATATATATCTCATTTCAATGCCCTTATTAATATTTCCTGTAAATAGGATTTGCTAACTTTAGCAGAATGAATCGATCCAAGTTGGGCTTTAGAAATTGGAGTGAGTTTGTCGTCAGTTTTTGCTGGCTTTTCTTCTGGTCATTGTCATCTGTCATTGTTACATACAAAAATCAAGTCAAAACAATAGTAAGAGTTTGAGAAAAGAAAGAAAGAAAAAACCTACTCTACTTAATGGTTAATATGTTACTAGTGTCGAAAGCAAGAAAGAAAGAAAGGAAAGACCTACCCAGTCCAATGGTTAATCCGCCACTGACCTCGAATGCAAAAAAAAAAAAAAATGTTTTGCAACCAGTTGGATTCAATCCACAAATCTGTTGCAGAACTAGTGTGCCACAAAAACATTATCGAAAATCATAATTTATTTGTAATTATAAATATCATAGTCAGATGAAAACCTCAAAATCACTGACAAATATCTATCTTTTTGGTGAAGTTTCAACTTTTTTTTTTTGCAAAAAAAGAAAGTATGTAGTTTTGATTTGATCAAAAAAGTTTGTTCAATGAAAACAAGGATAGAAATGACCATTTTTTACAATCAAAAGTTTATATAATCAAAGGGAAATCAAACTCTCAAAAAAATAAATTTTGCCAAATAGGCAATGTTGTTGACTTAGCATATCACATATATATACAAGGTCTGTCTGGAAAGTATTCAACCATTCAATATTTATGAAAAAAAAATAGCCTACCTAGGGCAATGGCACCTTTGTCCTCTTCAAAGAGCTCACCTTGGGATCTCACATACTTATCCCAGTGTTTCTTCTACTTTTCAAAACAATCTGCAAGTCCTCTTTCAGGATTGTCATCAGCTACCTACCACTTTCTCCTCAATATCCCCTTTGGTCTGCAATCTTCTTACTTTCAATGGCCAAAAGCCAGAAGTCACATCCTTACCACAGGGGATGCTAACAGACCTGAATGATGTGATGTTTTGCCAAAAATCCCTGCACCAGACATGAAGAATAGACAGACTCAGTCATTGTGTATGCAACGGTCACAAGTTCACTGAATGGTGCCTCACTGCCAACAAAATAACCCCGTAGGACAATGTCTGTTCACACATGCGCCAGGAGGTCCCCTCTGATTGGTTGCAATTCATTAACAAAGCCATCAAACCAGTTTTCAAGCTCTTCAAAATGGTTGAATATTTTCCAGCATGAACCTACTTTTGTAAGTCTGCTATAAAATACGAACATTTAAACTTCCTTATGAAGCTTTCCTCAAGTTCTAGATACTGACCCATATTTTTGCGAAAAAAGAAATATTGATCTTACAAGCCACTCCTAGTGACTTGAATTTTCAAATAAATGTGGCATTGTGTCAGACTTGGCTTATTCCAAGTAAATCCTGGAACGCCTTCAGAGACCCAAAAATAATGACGACCTCTTGAATGTGCAAGATCAATTAAAATTCAGTTATTACATATTATCATTAGAATAAATGAAGAATTTTTTTTTTTCTTTGTGTTTGGTTGGGGAGCAGAAATGAAGAACAGGAATGTAATATGAGAATTGGGAATTCCAGAGGGTTTCAAAAGGTGAATACAATACATCAAACTGATCCCCAGGAGTTTCTCTGTTGATCATTCCAATAAAACTACCATAATTCCCCTAGTTAAAAAGAAATTTCTCACTGTCAATTTATAGCATTCATTCAAACTATTACTGCGCCATTTTTTTTCTTAGTTTTATTTTGTCGAATATAGAACAGTTTGGGGGAAAAAAAGTTTTCTTTGAATTCAAAATTATTAGTGTGCATCACAGTAGAAAAAGGAGAACATGATTTCTTTTTTCTTTTTTTCTTCCTTCTTTTTTTTATTTTTCCAATTTGGGCGTTTCCTTTTACAAACTACATTAAAGTGAAACCATAGCATTGTTGTCCACAGAGACTGATTATGGCAGCGAAGGAATAAATGGGGCAATATTCTCAGACCATGGAGCACTGCTTACACCAGAACACTTATTATATTCACAAATCAAATGCGCTCCAAATATTTTGTTCCAAAGTACAAATAGATATGTATAATAGAAATCTTATTTTATAATCACTTGTTCTAGGGGATGGTTTTTTTCTTTTTTTCTTTCAAAAAAAAAGTCATTGTTTTGACAACCTATTCTTATATGTAAATATGAATTTGCTTTCTTGATTTTTTGAATCAATGTAATGTGGCGATATGTCTTTGGTTTGTTTTAATTCAAGGTTAGAAGAGAACTTAATGCCTAAGCTATGGTTATCATTTAGATTAATATTTTTCTATTGTTTGTATGATTTAGAGATGATATTTCTGAGAATCTATCAAATTTGGAACTTGGACTGATTTTTTAAAAAGACCCAGGTTCAAACAGTGGCTTAGAAGACAATCACATTGACCATTGCATCATTTAATTTCAAATTTAGTTCCTTAAGATTTTTAATTGTTTCTTAAGATTTTTTAAGATCCAAATTTTTGAAAAAAGAATTGTACAACAATAATAGAGTGATCCAAATTTTTTAAAAAAAGAATCATACAAAAGTAACAGAGTATTTAAAGTATATCACAATAAGTGCAATTATTTTCTAGTAAATTTTATTGGAATCGGTACTACAGTTCTAAAATTACAGGCATTCATGGTGAGGAATAATGATGATCCTGATTTTTAAAAGAGATTTCAGAATGGTTTTGATTCTCAAGTGCCTTGCAAACTTATATATATTTATATGTGTGTGTATATATATATGTAATACTCTTCCAACATGGAATGGAGCACTCTGGTGGATGGGGAATCAATGTATTAATAAATATATTGTTTAAATTCAGCCTTACTAACCATCCAGTTCCGTGGCACAGAGTGATGATACCAGTCTCTCGATCTGAAGCTAAGGTTTTGATCCTACCTCGTGGTACTGGACGGGA
Organism: Thysanoteuthis rhombus; assembly: GCA_963457665.1. NCBI lineage: Eukaryota > Metazoa > Mollusca > Cephalopoda > Oegopsida > Thysanoteuthidae > Thysanoteuthis > Thysanoteuthis major. The sequence goes on along the minus strand of OY735204.1, from coordinate 43,321,468 downwards.
TAATGGATAATCTATAGCCACACTGAAGAGTTGCAATACAACAAAACAGCTGTCTGTGGATGACACAATAATATATATATAGATAGATAGATAGATGTTATTGAGAAATAAGTACATAATCCAACAGAAATAACCATAAATGCATTGTATCACTTTGAAACTATATAGGAAATGCACTCCTATTAATACATGGTGAATGTATCATTTGGCCTAGACAGCGTAAATGGAATAAACAATTGGAGAAAATGGGCTGCAGCAGGAATTGAACCCGTGACCGATATTTAATTCTCTTAATATTCTTGGTGAGTTGGCATCTATGTATCTAAGATAATCATGAGGAAGTGATTAGGTTGTGCTTATAGTGGCTAGAGGTATAATGATATTTACAATGATATTAATAGAAATACTATTCCTACTACAAATAATGATAGATAAGATAGCTATATATACATATATAAACATTTGTTTATTTGTTTCTGACATCTTTTTATCATTGCTATAAACATCTTTTCTATCTTTCATTTTGTATGTTTGATTATTCATCAGATTGTTATATAAAATTATATTCATAATTTCTAGTGATATTGCTATTATTACATTTCTGCCAAGTTTTCACAGTTGTATCTGGTAAGTTTGCTTGAGATTAAATGGCAACAAGTCACCGCCAACACTCCCCACAGTATTCTTGCTGTGTTCTTAGATTCGTGTCATACTCAGCTGAGATGATTACCTGTCCATGCAATATCAGTGAAAGGTCTATTATACTGCATTGACTGTCATAACAGAAAGTGGCCACTTCATCGCATTTTTTAAAAAATCTATCATTATTACTAGTAGTAATATTTCTCTTCTTGACATCTAGTAGTATTCGTTGCATGCAGAGTTTTGGCTTTAAACTTAGGGAAGGCAATGAGATTATGACTTAGTAGGCACTGGCATTTTTTTTTGTTGTTTTTCTTCCCCCTATCATCATACATACAAAGTAGGGGTCAATGGAGGAGGCTACACAAGAGACAGTGCATAGTTATATAACAGGAAATATTTACACAGACAGTGCTTTGCGAAGGATATGGGCGGTGCCTGTAGACGTTTGGGTTTCCTGGTATTCTACCTTGATATTTATCGGCTCCTTTTTTTATGACCCCTAAGGGCTCTTATAACAACTGGTATTGTTACAGTTTTAAGTTGCCACATTTTTGTGATTATGATTATGATTATCATTATCATTATTACTGATGTTGTTGTTGTTGTTGTTAGTTCTGGTGGTGGTGGTGGTGGTGGTGGTGGTGGTGGTGGTGGTGGTGGTAGCGGTGATGGAATTGTTTATTTCATTGTTGTATTTAATATTATTTTTTATGGTTTTAATTATCATTACCGTTATTTCAGTAATCATTATTATAATAACAACACTTCCTTACGCATGGTCCTTGCAACACAGTAATGAGTATTATCTGAATATCAGGAGGGGGCAGTATAGACTTGAGATTCATATGAATAGGGTAAAAATGGAAAATTCCCATTGGTTTATTGTTTTATTTGCCAAGAACCTAAGGTCTACGAATTACACAGGTGTGTCGTTTGGGGCTGAGAACTATGCCAAGAACTGGTTCCCCATGGTTAGGTACATGGAGGAAAGAAGAATAAATAAAAAGTCTAAAAGATTAAATTATAAGAAGATATTTGTGAACTAAACCAGTAAAAGTAAATAAATGTTCAAGTCACTATAATTCAACTCTTAAACTCATAAACTGCTTGACACCACTTGAAATTGACAGTAGTATTCTCTAGTGAATAGCATTAAAATTGTGGATACCTTATGTGAATTGTTATAGAATTTTTTTTTTTCAATTACGCTAAATGTTCCATTGGGGATAATTTCAATCAGGAGTTATATCCCTTGAAAATGACATTCTATTTTCTCTGTATATATCTAAGAGTTAGCTTGTTTGCTACCCACACTTAGTTAGGACTGGCATTTGTTATACATTTATCTCTTGCCATTCACTGGAGTTAGGGGAACCAGGGAGGTTCAAATGCATCAAATCCAAAAATAATTTTTGGTGACCCCCCCCCCCTCCAGAAAAAAACATGTCTTTCACTATAAACCTTTTGATAAACAAACACTGTACCATTCCTAAATTGTAAATGTACAAATAAATAAATGAACAGATCTGGTTAGTCATTCAGTGGGAACCATCAGATGACCAATATCTTTGGGGTAAAAATTACAAAATTGAAAAAAGGGGATCAATGAATAAATTACTTCTCTTGCCTTTTGTTGGATCACTAACTAAACAGTTCAAAAACTAGAAGCCAATTTAGCATTAATTTGCATTGCTGATTGAATCTCAAAATCAAAAACCTACTTAAAAGGGATGATTTTTTTTAAAAAGTTTCTAGAATTAATAAGAAGCAACTGTTGAAACTTTCAGCCCTATAGCTCCATTGGTGCAGTCTGTATTTGTGATGAATACATAGCCAGTTACCCAGCCAGACAGACCAACTTGAAAACTGAAAACTTTCGACAGTTTTGGTTAATGGTTACTAATACAGTAAAGCTTACAGTAAAATAAATATTCAGTCAATCAATGAAAACTGTGCCAGGAATTGAAAAATAATCTTGATATCTAAAATAATGTTTGACTGACTAGTTAGCATGTGTAAACAAGTTTTCAGCCAGGTTCATACTGCTTACTTATATAATTTTCAGTTGATGATTTTCCACAACCTTTCTTCTTATTAATAACAATAATATTACTAAGATGAAATCAATAGATCAAAAGTCAAAGACATTTTTATTGACACTAGTCACATTCTGTTAAAAGTCTGTGGTAATTGTTATAAATATATATACATTTATGATACACGTAAGTTTTTACATTTAGCCTATACTCTACCACGTATTTCTCATGATGTGGTTTTTCATGGTATGCTCCCAAAATTAATCCGATAAAATTATTCAAAATTGAACAACAAGTGGAAAACCTGCAACTTATATGTTATTTCAACTATTTCTTAATGTACGCCCCTTAGCCTGAACAACTGAGAAATATGTAAACTTCATAATTTTGCATGAATTTCATAATTTTGTATAAACTTCATAATTGTAATCTTCATATTTATAAACTTCATAATTTTCTCAAACTGGCCAAGTCGTAAACTGGAGATGACTAAGTTATTTTTTACCCTAACAACAATAACAAAAATTCTGACCTTATTTAAGGGAGTAAACACTTCACTGTCGAACCAAACCAAAATATAAAATTAACCAGATTTCTTTTGTATAATTCTGTATTTATGCTCTTTTGATATTTGAAATGGAACTATTTTTGTCTATATAGTTCATCTTACCAAATTATCAGCTTTCAGGAGAGCACTCAGTCAGTTAAAACAAAATACTAAACAGATATTAAACAGGTCTGCTTAGCCACTGCAAAAGTGACCGTCATGTGACCAAGGTCTTTTGGCAGAATACTGTGCTTGAAGGTGATCAAGTGAATAATTTGAAAAAGGAATAATCAATGAATACATTATTTCTCTCACCTTTTTTGGTGGATCACTAAAAAGTCTGAATTTTCAAAAAACAAGCATGAACACAGCCAGGCACAAACTAGAGATGAATTTAGGAAAAACTTACATTGCAAAATGACCCCCCACCACCACCACCACTAAAAACCTAATCACAAAGGGAAATTAAGAAAACACAGGAACATTTTCCTAGGCATAAGGAGTAATTGTTTAGATTTTCAGCCTTCTAGCTTCATTGATACAGCCTGTACGCAAGATATAGAAATACTTAGCCAACCGGCAAGACCAACTTGGAAACTGCAGAAACTGATGTTTTTCAATATTATGATAATTTTGTATTGTATATATAATAAATAAAAAAATTATGACATAAATTCCTCATAAAGATGTAAGATTTATCAATTTGGCTCACTCAGTAAGAGAGCTGCCTACCAATCACTTGGTAGTGATTTCAAATCACTAGCAGAGATAAATTGATTTTATATATGTTGGATTTAACATGACAGACAAACTGTGACAAGTTCACTCCCTGAAATAGATGAGGATTGATTTTGTTGTTTTTGTTCTTGTTATGGTGATAAGAGTTAAGTACAACCTTTGACTTGGACTTGAGTATGACAAAATCCCAACAAAAGATAAAAGTAAATAATCAGCTATTTTAACTAACTAACAATATATAGTATTTAGGATATCATCAGGAGCTCACCATTTTTAAACTCCAGCATGAGTCGACAGTACTTAGAATTGCAGAAATTTCTTCTCAAGACCAGATTCAAATAGGTTAACAGCTTTGTGAGGAATTGAGTGACCAGAGGAGAGAGTGGTAGAAGAGAGATAAACTGCATCCCTAACAGAGAAGGAAGGCTGTTGTCTTGGTTGGATGGAGTATAGTGAGTGGGAGAGAAAGAAAGTAGAATTAGTTGGATGAAAGGAGGGAGGAGTGGGGAAGGAGAGAAAGACAGAGAGAAAGAGGATACATCTCTCTCTCTCTCTCTCTCTCTCTCTCTCTCTCTCTCTCTCTCTCTCTCTCTCTCTCTCTCTCTCTCTCTCTCTCTCTCCCCCCTAATTCCTTTTGAGAGCTGTTGGAGAGGTGATGGGAGACTTTGTTTCAAAATGACTGATGGGCAGATGTGGTTTTTTTTTTGTAACTGTGAAATTTGGATCTTAAAAGGGTAAATGGTATGTTTGTTTTGTCAGGAGTATTGCCCATTTTGTGCTCATTCATTCATTTTTTGTAAAGTCTTTTATTTCAAAATTAATGGACACACCATGAACCAACAATCATCTTCTATTTTTGGCATAATGTAGAATAGGTCATCCCAATTGCAAAAGTTTCACACTATCACCCACACTATATTAAAAACGGTTTACAAATCACAACATTTTAACAACCTAATTCATTTATGTATTTATTGCTGTTTTTCTGTCATTAATTATTTCATTTCTTCTCTTTGTATTTAGTTATTTGATCATATAATGTAGAGTAAAAAAAACTTTTTTAAATTTAATTACATCACTTTTTTTGAACAGAAAAACATTCTCAATGAAAAGCATAATATTTTTTAATCTAAAGTATCTAAATTTTTTTACATCTGTTTATTTTTGAACAAAGAATTATTTACTACAGCAAGAGAGATTATTAAAAAGTTCGGTTTAGTTGTCTTTTCCTCTCAATGGTTTTTTTTTTCCATTTTGATAATCAGAAAATGATAAAATATAATAGAATAATTAATATAGATAAATAAATACATAATGGGTAAAATTTTGAATGGAATACGTAATTTTTTTTTTTTAAATTTAGATTTCGTAGTTGTGGGAGGAACTTGCATCAGGTTGTCAGACATTTCAAGACAAATGAAGTTGCTTCTTCCTCTCGCTCTTTACTTCCTTTTTAGCAGCATCTGTGAGAAGGTTGAATGACCCAGGGAGAGAGTTTTTTTTCCTCCCATTCTTTCTTTCTCCCTATCTTTCTTTCCTTCTCTTCTTTTTCACTTGATCAATTTCTCTTCATCTCTCCATCTTGTTACCACCTCCTCTCATTAGGATGACTGCTTTCTCTCTTTGTTTGAAGTACTGTCCATCTCTCTTTGACCACTCTGTCTTCTGGTCACTTAATTTAATTCAATTTGAAATTGTGTAAACAACGTCACGTTTTTTTAACAGAATCTGTTCTTTTCCTTGTTCTAATTTTGAAAGCTGGTATATTTTCTTTCAAAATTCTATGAATAAGAATACAAATAGCCTTTTAAAAAAATGTTGACACCGTCAAAAAAAAAATGACCCTGAAAGATTTTTAATAGATTTGGTATTTGCTAAATTAGTATTTTGTCGTAACTGGCCAAGTGACAATTGTGATAATTTGGGGTGCTAAACTATGGGATTGCACTATTTTACCCTCCTGTCACTCATTCAGCATCTTGGATTTTGCAAGTTCTTACTTTGGCAGAGTTGGTGCTAAGACTTTGATGATTCAACTGAGATTGTTTTTCCTTCCAACAGACTATTATTAATCATTGTTATTACTTGTTAGTTTTTCAGGCACTTGTGAGCTGGGATAAATAACTTTTTATTGTTTCTTTTCATTGCACTTTCAATCCATGCTCAAAAGACTAAACACTTTTCTTCAAGAGGGAACAATTCATATGCCTATCAGATTGTAAAGTCAATCCTAAATAAGTGATAGAGTACCAACAGATCTGGGACATTAAATTTCACTTCAATAATAAGGATGATGAATACTTAGATAAATCTCAATCATTGATTATCTTTGGTTCATATATGATGATCAATTTCAAATAGTCTTCAGAATATTTCAGAAAGTTTTTAGAGATTATAAAGGCATAACTTTCATTATTTGTTTTGTGTTACCTCTCAAAGATTCAAGAGGTTTTAATCTCAAAAAATGACTTACTTTTCGGTAGCCAAAGGTATAAACCAGACAGGATTTACTGAAATTCTCTACTTACCAACCAAACAATCAATATTATTACAGCATAAAAATACACTGGGATACTTAATGAATGAATTTTCATTTCTCACACACAGTTTCTTGAGATATTTGCATCAAAGCTGTTAGATTTTTTTTGAAACTCACATCAGTGCTTCTGAACTTCAGTAATGGAATCAAAAGATATTCAAATCATTAAATTCCAATCCAAGTTGAACTCTGGAGTTGACTTTGTTTTCCTATCGTAACAACAATGAGAACAATCTGCACTTAATCTAAAGGAGTAACCTCTTCGCTGTTTGTCTGTCCCGTCATGTTAAATCAAACCAATATATAAAATTGATATTTACAACCATGATTTGAAATCACCACCAAATGATTGATAGATGGCTTTCTAACCAACTGAGTTAAACTTACAAGTCTTATATATCTAAAAAATATTTAAGTTACAAATACACAAGGGCTTATTTCATTCTAACAAAATGAAAACATTTATACTAAAAAATATACATATTCATAATCTTTCATTTATTATGTATACAATGTAAAAGTTTCCATAATCATCTTCAGCTAGAATAGAAATAAGCATGGTGTTTGATGCTGCAACAGCCAGACTTGTTTTTCTTCTCTTTTGCCTCCTTTGTGGACTCACTCAATCTGAGCCTGGCAGCAGATTTTTTCTTTATTCTTGATATGTATTCTGGGAAATCAGATGTTTTCAAGTATTTTCAATAGTTTGCTACATATCATAGCCTCTCTAGTCCTTTTGCTTACAACTCTTTCTGTTCCAGTGAGCTGTGAAAAGATTTTCGGGTCACTGTCTACTTTTTGATAACCCCAGAAGTGCCTGTCATTCTCATATTTCATCATTTATATATCCATCTCCTGCTGATCAATAAATATTGTTTTATCAGGTGAATTATGTATATACAGTTATCCCTTGCCATTCGCAGGAAAAAAAGTGACGTGTGTCAATAGAAAATTCTTGAACTAGTAGTCCATTAATTTCATCATAATAATCTTTGTTTTAGTAAGAAGAATAAGGAAAGCAGAAAATAATCAACTAAAAATTATTCATGCAGGCTCTATAAAGCCGGAGATAATCGTGGTTAAAAACTTATAAACACTTATGAACTGGTTAGTCGAACAGTATTATAGACATTAACATTTTTTACTGGAGTAAGGTGAACAGAAAAAAAAATGTTTATGTCTAAAACACTGTTCAAGTAGGCAGTTCAATAAAATCTATGGTCTTCATTGATTAAATGTATATCTTTTTACTGTATTCATTTATTTATTTATCTGAACATTTGCAATTTCAAAATGGTTAAGTGTAAAGGTTTATGGTGTAAGATTTATGGCTTACGGGGTCTGGAAAGGTTGACAGTGGATAAGGGTTATGTAAGCAAATATTATTCAATGGTTAAGCACATTCATGCTCCCTATGTGTCTCTAGCCCCTATGAATGGCAAGGGATAACTGTATGTATTTTGGGGTCAGACGCAGGATTTTAACCAGGATGGGGTGGGGCAGATTTTTTTTCTTCTCCTGTCTAATTAGACAATGGATATGATAAATGTTGGTTTTTAAGGGTGATTTAAGATTATTTAGGTTTTTTATTTTAGAAAATCTTTTTATCCAGTGATATTTACTTATTATAAAGGATTTGATAATTTTTTAATATAGGCTTTGCCTGTCACCGGGTGTCTGGCCCACAGGACCCACCCAACTGGATCTGTGCTTGATATATATGTATTAATGGGGTTCAATTCAAAAGTTCAGGGAACTTGAGGCATAAAATGGCATCCCCCCAAAAAAGAAAATTTTTTGGAAAAAAAAATTATTCATATCCTGGTGGTATGATTTTAAGGGCATTGTGAAATATCCATTGAGACATAAGAAATAGTGAATAACTCGTCAGATCAATAGATAGATTAATTTGTTCAAATTCCCTGAACTTTTAGGTATCATCTTATGCGTGTGTGTGTATATATATATATATATATATATATATATATATATATATATATATATATATATATGTATATATATATATATATATATATATATATATATATATATATATATATATATATATATATATATATGTGAGAGGGGCTGTATACAAGAACAATATGCATACATACATATATATATAAAGAGAGAGAAGGAAATATTCTACGTGAGAGGAATAGAGGGAAAAGAGAGAGTAACACTTAGTAAACATCAGTGAATTCCTTTGTAGTTATTCTTGTTGCTTCAATGAAAATTGGTATAATATATTACACCATTCAGACATTACTGTTTATTTTGTTTGATAGTTTTATGTCTATTTATGTCTGTTTAGATTTCTGATTCACTTTTAGAGTAAAAAATTGAGATTGTTCTTATTGTAAATGGACGCTACAGCTATTATTATCTATGTCCTGTGCCCCCCCCACCTGCCCCCGAATTATCATCACAACTATTCTTATTGATCTTAAAATGATTGTTTCACACCAAAGGTTCTGGTGGCTATACTTGGAAGTCATGTGAGAACTTACCATTCTCTATGAATGCCATATCTTTTGTCAAACTTCAGTCCCGGGTATGTCAAACTGCTTGGAAATTTCCTTATAGCCCTCCCCAGGTTGAGGAAACTCAATCAATTTTTTTTTTCAGGTTCTTGGAGTGCTCTTTGGTTTCCATCATAATTTAAAAAATGAATGAATGTCTGATTCGTAAAATATATTAATGTAGGCCATCTAAAGTATTGTTGAGCATGCAGGGGTAGAAGAATGGCTCAATTTTAACTGTTGTTATGATCTAATTTATTACCAAATTGATCATTTTACAGGGGCTCCAATACTTATGCAAAAGTTATTATGGTAAATTGTGGAAATAAAATGATTAATAATATTAATTCTCTCTTATTTACAATCAATTCACATAGTAGATTGTTTTACTAATGCTAATTGAGTAGAAAAATGTCATGAAATCAAATTCAGAATGATTAATCAGATAAAATGTGGAAAATACCTATATACACACACACACACACACACAAACACACACATGCACGTACACACACATACATATGTATGTGTACGTGTGTGTACGCATGTGTGTGTGTGTGTGTGTATATATATGTGTGTGTGTGTGTGTGTATAGGTATTTTCCACATTTTTTCTGATTAATCATTCTGAACTTTATATATATATATATATATATATATATATATATATATATATATATATATATGTGCATGCGTGTGTATGTGTATATGAGAAGACACAGAAATTAACACTTCATAATGACTGGCAGTTTCATGCTTCTGCAATCTTATAGATGTATAAACTCCTTTTTGTACGTTAATAAACATATTTATATATATGTGTATGTATGTATATATAGTCAAGAAAGCTTTACAGTTTTAAACACTAAACATTAAAAAACTTTTTCAAAAGATTTTCTTGTGTCAATTCAGTCTCCCATTTCCCAATATCTGTCAATGCAATTTACGTAATTATCCAAAGTGTTTTTTCCTCTGTTCCAGATATACTTTGTTTTAATGGTACAATGTATAAATTGTCTCTTCTTGGGATCATCAGTTGTTTACTATGTTACTGTTTCAGGGATTTTAAAAACAAAACAGTTGTAATATGGCACCTCAGCAGTGTTGATTAAACACTACTTCCCTCTCTCTCTCTCTCTCTCTCTCTCTCTCTCTCTCTCTCCTCCTCTCTCTCTCTCTCTCTATATATATATATGTGTATATAATATATATATATGTGTGTGTGTGTGTGTGTGTGTGTGTGTGTGGAGACACAGAAATTAACTCTTCATAACAACTGGCAGTTTCATGCTTCCGCAATCTTATAAATATATAAATCCCTTCTTTATGTAAATAAATATATCTCAATTACATGTAATACAATGTATAAATTGTCTTTTGTTGGAATCATCAGTTGTTTACTCTGTTACTGTTTTGGGGATTTTAAAAACAAAACAGTTATAACAACATGGCACTCCAGCAGTGTTGAACAAACACCATCTCCTTTTATATATATATATATATATATATATATATATATATGTATATATATATATATATATATATATATATATATATATATATATATGAAATATTGGAAATGAGACAAACTCAGAAGTAAAAGTATATGGAGACTTTATTAGTTGATTAATTAATTGACAATTTAATTCATAAGTATGCTATACATGTTTCGGGAAGGGTTCCATTTTCAGCAGCATGTGCGTAACTTTTTATGGTTAAAAGGTTAGGTTTCCATAGAAAACAGCATCAGATGTTTTGCTTTGGAAGCAAAAATGAAAATCAAAAATGGAAATCAATGGGAGGCCATAGAGCTGCGTCTGGCCTGTTTTCTGAATGCAAAGGAATTTACGGAAGTTTGGTCGGATCTTTTGGTGGAAGTGGTAGAGGCAGTTATTGGTGCTTCATGTGTTGTTTTTGTCAAAAGAGATGGGTATTCTTCAGAATCGGTTGTCATAGTTACTGGGAACATAGGTCATGGTCCAGTGCTAATTATGTGTATACATATGCATACCTATATATTTTAGTAAATTCTTTTTTCAAAAACTTTTTCTTTTCAAATAATTTTTTCTTGAATATGTAGAACACTTACTGTAGTAGATCAATTTTGTCTGGAAATCAATTGTTGGAGATCTATTGTTCTTCATAAATTCACCAAAGATCATCCATGTATATATATAGAGAGAGAGAGAAATAGAGAGAGAGAGGGCAACTTTTAAATCTTTAATAATTTCTCTTTTATATGGAAAATATAAATGTCAGACAAGGCAAATGAAAGCTGACTTATTAAAGCTGCAGCATTTATAGTTATTGAAATGTTAACTTTCTCAAAATCCACATTTTTTGATCTCAAGGGAACATTTTGCAGTTGTTTCCGAGTTGATTAGCCATCCCATTTTTATGCATGCATAAAATATCCTATTGAAGGCCAATGTTTTACTATGTCCACATATGAAAAAAGAAGATTGATATGTACATTTTGTTTGCATTTATTGTTTACATACATAGAAAGTTTTTTGAATTTTAAACTGCTCAAGTACTTCACTCAAATCCCTGTATCTCTGTCTCTGTCTGTCTGTCTTTCTCTCTCTCTCTCTCTCTCTCTCTATATATATATATATATATATATATATATGTATATATATATATATATATATATATATATATATATATATATATATATGTGTATATTTAGAGAGAGAAAAAGAGATACAGAGAAATATGAGTAATAATCTAATAGCCAGCCTAGACGTTAGCTCATTATATATGATTATTCTTGTTAAAAAATGCTTACCTTTTCTCAATAACCACCTCAAGAAATCTAACAGCAAAATAGCCCTACAAGCTTCACTGAAGGGCCTTAATACTGGATAATCACCTCAATGCTTTGGTCCAACATCGAAACTCCTTCCACAAAAACTTTGATCTGATAATAAGCACAAATGATCATACATGTACACATCTCCAAAAGACACAGATACATTGAATCTGCCTTCATATCAATCAGCAACATAATCATCCAACATCCAGGTAATTTCTAATTCACCCTAACAGTAGCAAAATTAATCATTAAACAACAAAAAAATTTTCTATATAAATGGCAGTATCACATTTTATGCTGGCAAAACACTCTCTGCCAGTTATGATTCAAAACCTTTTTTCTTCTTATACATACATTTTTATAATCCCCTTTTAACATCTGATTCCCCCCCAAAACATCCCTTTCCACACCAACCACATCATTAGTACACTCTTGTTTCCCTTCCGAAAACAATTTAATCTACTAAAAGGGACATCCACTTGTCTAGAGACCCAATTTACATACATCAGAAATCCTTTTTGCTCTTATACACTCATTTCTACATACCCCTTTCAACACCTAATTCCCCAAAAAACTCATCCCTTTCTATACCAACCAAATCATCAATGCACTCATTTCCCTTGCCAAAACAGCTTTATATACTAAAAAGGACATCCACTTGTCTGGAAACCCAATTTACATAAATCAAAAATCCTCCTCCTCCAATATACAATGATAAAACCCCCACTCATTCCTAGTTATTTCAACTTATTCAAAAGATTCACAACCCCAAATACCATCTGGGCATTTCTTTAGTTCTCGCCATTGTTCTCGTACCAACTTTTGCTTTCAAAACTCTTACAAAACACAGCATAGATGGAGCAAACGTAATCTATTACCCTTTTTAATAAAAATTTGAGATGTAATAAATACTTTCAAGTCTTTCTCTTTTCCTCATTGTCAACTTTTCCACAACATATATAAATACATACATATATATGAATGTATATACATATGTATGTATAAAACGCTCCCCTATTCAGGGTTGAGCACTCTTTAAGTGAGGTAACTTGTTCATAGTAAGCTTATGCAATGCTCTTCCGTAGGAATAGTACACTCTGGTGGATGGGGAATATAAACTAAATAAATATATTGCTTAAATTCAGCCTTACTGACCGTCCACTTCCGTGGCGTCGTGGGAGGATATTGGCCTCCAGGTCTGAAGCGAAGGTTCAATCCTGCCTTGTGTTACTGGAGGGGAGAATGGATAGTCTATAGCCACACTGAAGAGTTGTAATACAACAAAACAGCTGTCTGTGGATGACACAATGATAATATATATATATATATATATATATATATTTGACAGCAATAAATGATGAATAAATAAATGATCTCAATAAACACTCAAGATTTATCATTTATGAGAGGAATTCTAAAACATCTAATCTCATAATTACCAACAATTCTTCCCTCAAAAAAAATTTTGCAGAAATCAAATGTCGTGTACCAATCTACACACATTTTTTGGTGATAGCATCTTCAACTGTGATAGAGAAAATCATCTTACATTGGATAGACAACTCAAAATGACCAATGACGGTTGAGAATGCTTGAAGAACTACCATGCGAACAGTTCCTCCATCCTTGTAACCCAGTGGAAAAAAACACTTATTAACAAACAAAAAGAATTCATAAGTTGACCCAACAAAAACAATCCATTGAGTTTCATATATATATATATATATATATATATATATATATATATAATATATATATATATATAGTAGAATGTGGATTTGCTACACAAACTAGCTCATGTTTCTGCCCTCTTCAGGCTTCATCAGGCAAATGATGAGGCCTGGAGAGGGCAGAAACATGAGCTAGTTTGTGTAGCAAATCCACATTCTACTATTTATTTCCAGCTCTACTCTAAAACAACTTAACTTCAATAGTAAAAAGTTAAATGTATCGAGTACTCTATGAAATAAATCCATCACATATCGGAAGTTGCTTTATACTGTCAATATATTATTTTATTATGCTATACTGCTAGCCTGATCTGTACCATATGTATTATGTATATATATATATATATATGTATATATATATATAAATATATAAATATATATATATATATATATATATATATATATATATATATATATACATGCCACAATTGTAAACTTTATTCCATGTGCAGTTATCATAGGTAGAGTCTTCAAAAGCTTCATTAAACAGAACAGTAAAATAAAGTTTCCTCTAGTTTCTTTTTATTATTCAAGAAACAGAATGAGTAAATTTTTTCCATAAGTAATTTCTGTTGATTCCATTCCTTGTTTTCTCATGATATTTTATTTTATCACATCAAGAACAATATTTAGACTTAAAAGAAAGCAAAAATGGCAAAATCAAACCTTCCTCTGGTGTTGTTTCTATTATTGGCTCCATTTGAATTTGTGTGTTTGAGGTGAGATGCAAATAGCCAATAATGAAGGATGGTGATATTGTTTAAAACGTCTGGCAAAATTTAGAAATTGGATAAATGGGAGACAACTCCAAAGACAAAAGGCTACCACCCACATTTGCACATTACACATGTAATCAGGCAAGTAATTAGTAATTAAATAATTAGAGACTCACAATTGGATTCATGCTCATCTTTATTAATGGTTTTAACCTTTTGGGAATTTTTTTTTTGTGTGCTTGATTTGTTAGTCTCTTTGTGCCATCCAGTGAAAATAATGAATATTCCTCTCCCAGAAAAAGACATCAATATAGTCAGGTATTCAACCCACTTGAAATATTTAAGCTTTTTAAAAAAAAAAATTCAATCTTCCACTTGTACTCCAGATGTTGTAGAGAGGTGGTAATGGCGGTCCCATTATTCCACCCATCTGTTTTTATTCTCCTTTGTTTTACTTGAACAATTTTTTTAATAATCCACCCTGCTTGCTCAGCCCATTTCAAAGTTTCATCAGAGCCCGGTCAACCATATCCCCTACTCTGTCCATTATGAGTTTCCCATGATGCTGGTCTTCTCCAGTTTGAATTTAGAACCGTCTATCTTCTAGACTGGTTGCCATTTAGAATTATCCATCTCTTAGACTGGTTGCCAACTAAGGCTGAAGAGCTTGGTCAGTCCTACCATTTACACATAGCTAGGGGTTAGAAAATATAGATTCATGCTTCTTCCAAGCGCATTATTGTGAAGTGAAAGCAAACTATTACTTCCATCAGAACAGATGAACAGAAAAACAGGTCTTGCTAGTCATTCATTGGAAGTCTTCACATAACTAAACTCTTTTAGCAGCATGCTGTGTTGGGAGTGATCAATTAATAAATTTCAGAAAGGGATGATCAATGCTTAAGTTACTCATCTTACCTTTTGTTGGATCACAAACTAAGAAACCTGTTTATCATAAACATGAAATTGATCCACCAACTGAGAAACTTATATTAACGGAATTTTAAAAAAACGAAAAAAGTGTTTTTTCTAGACATGATAAGGAGTGAACGATCCTGCTCCATTGGTACTACTTGTAAATACAACACATACATATGTGGCCAGCAAGCCAGAATTACTTAAAAACTGAAAAAAGCAATAAAGTATAATTATGGTTTTCTCTCATAACAACAGATACAGTTCTAAGTTAGTGACGTACCAAATTCTATTTCATTCTTACCATAATTTCTGGAATATTCTAATGTACTTAGGCCCCCCAGTGCTTTGAACACCCAGGTACTGCCAGATAGTCTGACCACTCAGTGTGCCCTGCATTGCCCACAACTTTTATGAACTACTGGATATTTATGTAATAGATATAATTAATGAGAGTGCAAAATGTTTGTGATACATACATGACACATAAATGCAAAGATATTTGAAATTGAAGTCACAGCCTTTGCACAAGGATTGAAATGAAAAAAAAGTAATTCACATACTGAAATGTCAAATGCATTTGTAATATTATCTGGCTGTATGGCAAATGGAAAAATGTAATCACCTTTCAAGTAAAAAACGTATGTGTTTTAATATTAATGTCTATTTTCTCAATTTAGGGCCCCTTTATAAAATATGCTACAGGCCTTACTCTCACTTAATCTAGCCCTGACTAATTGGATACTTGGATGATTTCCATTATAAAGCCGTCTAAAAATTCCTAGGATGCCATAATCACTCCTAATTTAGTTGTCTTAATAATTAACAGAGCGTTGAAGCACATGAGAGTTGTAAATAGTTATTCCATATGATGACCACTATTAATAGCAAATAAAATTAGTAATAATGGTAGTAAGACCAAAAACAAAACTACATGAGTGAGAAATAGACAGAGCTCTCAAGTTAATAGCTGAAGTTAAGAGCATATCATATTGGACTTTTGATGGGTTGAATGGTGAAAGTGATACACTCAAATTGCACTCTCATGATTTTGATATAATTTGCTGTATATCTCGAAGCTTATCCTTGTATTTGTTTTCATTACTAATTGTTTATAGGTTTTAGTTATTTTAGCTTATACTTTATCTTAATCATGAAACAGCTCTCTTTTAAATAGTGAGTTGTTCTAAGGAAATAACCATACATTTCAGTTTACCCAGAGGAAGTGATTGAAGTGAAAGGAGAAAGCATACATTAACCAGATGGTAACAAAAATTCTGGCCAATGTTTCAATTTATTTGGAACACAAACACAAATCATTGATATACTCTCCTTTGCTAATGATAATTTTATTCTGTCTATCAACAAATTTTCCGTGGCCAGAATTGATTTTTGACCTGAAATAAGAGTCTAACCGATTTTCGACCTCTTGTCTCAAAGTAAGCATTTGTCCATCAACATAGTTTTGAAAACTTCTAAACAAATGATCAGTCAGTTAGAGCAAAGTCAAAAGAGTATGATAGATGAATCTTTTTTTTTTTTCTCAGCCAAATTCCTCAATGAGATCTTGGGTCACTCAGACAGTAAGAGGATGTGCATTATTGGGATGGAGAGTAGACCCTTTTCTGTTCACTAGGGATGGACATTTTCTATGCAAAGCATTTCTCAAAACCGAAGTTATTGTCAGTAAACCTCAGCTGTAACTGTTTGATAATTGTTTGTAAGTTTGTAATTGATGATTCTTTTCATATCTTACCAAACACTCCTTCTTTGAATGAAGGACACCTCTCTGCTAAGACACAGGTCTATTATCACTGAGTCACTGATGACAGCACTTTGCATTGTGAAGATGGATCCTTTCCTCAGCCCCAGTAACAACTCTTTCTCAAAGAGACACTTTTTGGAGTTGCTAATAATGCAGTGACTCACAACAATAAGCACATTCCTGGCTTTTTGGGACCCATTTTTGACTCTTTTCTTTATTCAAATTGCAATGGACAGTCATATGGCTAATACGAAACTGTCAAGTTTCCTGACTGTAACAGCTAGATGAGGATGGCATTTCAGTTATCTTGTACAACCATTATCAGTTTCTAAAAAATGGACAAAACTTTCATTGCAGCCTAATAATAGTCAATCTTTTTTTTATTAGAACTGAGGAATAAAGAAAAGACCATGAATTCACTTGACCTTTTGAAATTCAAGTACCTTTCATATCACCCAGACATATCCTCATTGTCACTCCTATATCAAGCACTGATGAGTAGCTGGATGTAAGCATTTTATTTTGCATCCCCCATCAGTTTTAAAGAGAAGGATCTACACCCAATACATCCTCTTGATAGTCACCTATGGAGCTAGAACATGAAACCTGACCAAGCCAAAAGATTGGCTCTCAAATTCAGAAACATATAGCATGCTCAGAAGATCATGCTTAACATCAGATAAAGAGATCACAAGACAGTACATTATATTACAAAACAAACGGGATCAGAAAAAACATTGGAAAACTCAAATTGTAATGGGCTGGTCATGTTGCAAGAATTTCAGACAACTACTGGGCATTATGAATTACAATAACCAATGTGTATGGCTAAATAAGATGGCATGACAAAATTTACAAGTTTAGAAAGTATTGGCTCCTCGACATCATGATAGAGAAGTCTGACAAATCTAGGGGCAGGTCCATATCCAAAGACAGATGCTGAAAGGTTGATGATGATGGCATAGGTGTATCAATTTTAAATAAAATTTTCTGATAATTAGATATTAATATTGTTTATAAGAAACCAGATCTTGTTGAATTCATTTGTGATTTTGCATCTGCATTTCTTTGTGTTAACAATTTCTCTAACTATGATGTAAAATCTATTCAGTCTTTTATATAACCAACCTATATACTTTATCAATAAGACCACCAACATCACAAAGTAAAAGAATGAGCATTACAAACAAAAATCATATCAATATCAATAAGCCAAACAACTTTATAAGTGACCCATAGATTTCTCTCATTAAGGCAATCAAATCTTTTTTTGACTATTTAATTCCAGAAACTAAATCCATTCCAATAAAATCTATGACATTTAAAAACAAAATCCCTCACTCACACATTTTCACAAACACTTCTATGGCCCAATATACACGAATACATACTCAAACATATAAACACGCACATACACGCATACACACTCAAACACATTCACACACATTGAAACATATAAACAAGTACCTAGATTAAAGTAAATAAGATCACAAAACAGAGTTGTGAATGGAAGTTTTTTCAGGGATCCTATTTGTGCATAAAAACTTCCATTTTGAAATGTTGCTCAACTCTCTCAAGAAAATCATTTTCTGAGGAAATTAAAATTTTTCCACAGACTACAATAAAAAATAAAAGGATTCTTTTCCCATTCCAGTAAAAATATATATAAATATATATACGAAATAATACATGTAAAATCTTGTATAAAATGACAAACTACATGTATGGTATAAACTATATAATGAAGGGAGGTGGTGTTTGATCAACACTGCTGGGGTGCCATGTTATCATAACTATTTTGTTTTTAAAATCCCGAAACACTTACATGGTTAACAACAGATGATTCCAACCAGAGACAATTTACACTTTGTACAATAATAACAAAACAGGGGGAAATAAAGGAAAAAACACTTTAGGAAATTACATAGATTAAATCAACAGATATTGAGAAATGGGTGACGGAAGTGACACAAAAAAATCTGTGGAAAATGTTTTTTAATGGTTAGTGTTTTAAAGCTGTAAAGCTCTCTAGACTTTATATACATACATACACACACACATATATATATATATATGAATATATATATATACATATATATATATATATATATATATATATATATATATATATATATATATATATATATATATGTAGGGATGTCTATATATATATTTTACAAATTCATATATACGAGTCTAAGAGTATGAACCAGGATTTCCAATTTATATGTTTTTGTTTTGTTTTTTCGAATTTTTAAGTTCAGTATTGACGATATTTATATCTAAAAAAAAAATGCTCACATTTTAAAGTCCTGGGTTTTCGATTAGGATGTTTTTTTTAATTTTTCAAATTTGAGAGTGACTTTCAGGATCAAAAGAATCAAGAAATCAAGAAATTACAAACAATTTTAGCCACCCTGGTGTGTACATATATATATATATATATGTAAATATACATATATGTATATATATGTATGTATGTATACAAATCCATTTATGTGTACAAATATATGAATTCAAAAATAGATGTGCATATATGTATATACATACATGCATATATATATATATATATATATATATATATATATATATATATATATATATATATATATATATATATAATATAATATTCATTAGGCATATGTATATATATATATGATATTTTTTTTGATTAGTGAAAAAAAAAATGATAGCCATTTTCTCATTAGTTTCTGAACAATTATCAGAATTTCCGAACCACTGAAATATACAATTTTTCATCAACAAACTTTAGATATACATGTATAGATAAATCATGCCCACGTCTGTATGCGCATATATCAATCTCTCTCTCTCTCCTTCCCTCTTTATATATATATATATATATATATATATATATATATAGTGAGAGAGAGAGAGATATACAAACACATACCCAGACACACACACACATATATATATATATATATATATATATATATATATATATATACGAACTATATATACATATATATATATATATATCAACTATAGTACCTGGAGTTGCCCCCTAAAAAAATTTGAATATAACAATATAGAAAAACAAACTATATTTTATAGAGTTTTTAGAAAAATTAATTTATGAAGGGTTTGCACACATGGAAAAAACCCAAATGTAACAACACTGGAAAGCAAATTATATTTTGCAGTGATTTGATAAATTAATTTAATAACACAGGAAAGCAAATTTATCTTTTATAGAGATTTCATAAAATCAATTAAATGGGGGTGCTCACATGCCCCATCTGCCGTTGGACCTTAAAGAGAATAATTCATGTGAATTTAATAAAAAAATGATGTCTCCCTCATATTTGAAAGTGCCAAAATTGAAAAAACAGCTTCTCCCTTACATTTGAAAACCATCAAAATTGACCTGGCCTTAAATTGACCATTGGATTACACAAGGTCAGTTACTCTATCTACATTGTTCAAGCCAAATGATACATTCAACATATAGAAATGAGAGATCAATTCAAATAAGAGTTTTAATATAATATGATACAATTTATAATCATATATGTATATATATACATATGTGTGTGTGTATATATATATATATATATATATATATATATATATATATATATATATATATATTAAATTGAGTGCATTTTATATGCATATAGTTAGATATTTATTAAGCTCAACTTGTTATGTCACAAGGCTACACT
This sequence comes from Thysanoteuthis rhombus, assembly GCA_963457665.1. Taxonomy (NCBI): domain Eukaryota; kingdom Metazoa; phylum Mollusca; class Cephalopoda; order Oegopsida; family Thysanoteuthidae; genus Thysanoteuthis; species Thysanoteuthis major. Next base: position 43,300,806 of record OY735204.1, on the reverse strand, counting down.
AGTTGGCAACAGATAAGAATAAAAGTCACTCTATTAATGAATTGGTCCATGAAATAATCTTGCTAACCATCATACTAATATAGGTGCCCTTGATATTTACTAAGCTCAATTCAGTAAATTATTTTTGTCACAATGTGTGAGTTAGTGTACTCTCCAGCCTTGTTCAGATCTCCTCCAAAGGGTACATCAGAAGATATGTAGTGAAAAAAAAAGCATCAAATATAAGGAAAATGTGCTGAATGAACCAATGCATAATAGGGATAATCCTGTGTCAATCATCTCGGACAATATCATGGAAAAAATGGGCAGTTCCTCTTTCTCTTGTTAGGACGTGGTATTTTCAGTTCTCAATATTTCATTCTAGTTTTATCTATGATAGATTTCTCTCTAAAGTTTTAGATATTCACATGTCATTTGGAAACGGAAGTCATGAAATCTCTTTCAAGAAGAAAAAAAAAAATTTTAAAAAGCATGTCTTTCTATATCTATTTTTGAATCAGATACTATAATTCCCCATGTATAATCCACACTTTTTCAGAAAAGTGAGTATTATCTATTGAAACATTAATGCCAGACATTTTTCCAGCACTGTTCATTGGGTGTAGAAGGTCCATTTAACTGTCACTGTTGCCACGATGGTGATCAATAATATAGAAAACCGAAAACGTACTCCCCTGATGGCAGACATGGCAGTAATTTACAATGAAGATACTCTTTTAATCACATCTTTCTCAGCTAATCGAAATGATAAAATTATAAAAACATAAGTTTGGTTAAAATTATCCCTTTTTGTAATTTTATTACGAAAACTAAATATGCAAGAAGTTGACACAGTAATAATAAGGCATTATTTTTTTCAAAATGCACATATATTTTCCACACTTGAGTAACTCATTAACTTAAAGTGAGATGTGTCTTTTTTATATTTTAAAACTAATTTCCATTTATTAAATAGTCTAACTCAGATTCCTTACTCATGCTTGCTTATAGTTCTTTACAATGTTGACAATGCCATAGTATAATACTTTTACTTAGTAAAGCTTAGGTCAAAATTCAAATTTTCCAACATTTTGGTGATGCTGAGTAAATCAAAGAAAGGTGTGTAGAGTATACATGGGACATGCATTTTTCATCTAAAATTGAAACTTAATGTGGAGGTGCAGGTTATCTATGGTAATGGATTAAACTTGAGCAATTATGGCACATATATGAATATATATATATATATATATATATATATATATATATATATATAAGCCTATCTATATTATAAAATTTCTTCATGTGGGGTTGTTCAATGTTTTTATTTTGAACAAATAAATATCATTTCCAATGGATTTAGTGTCTCATTTATAATAAGAATTCTGTTTCATCCAGTGGAATCTTCTGAATGGGTGGCTATTTGACAATTGCTTTGCTTTTTTATTATTGGGGTTCATTTAGTGTTTCTCTGAATAATAATAATAATAATAATAATAATAATAATAATAATAATAATAACAAGGAGTTCATTTAGTTCCACTTAATTCTCAGTTCAAAAATTAAAAGGTGATTTGTCAATTGTAGTTATTGCTCTTATATCACTGGAAAGATAGACGAAAAGAGTTATGTGGTTTAGTTTCAACTTACGACTACCGCTATTTTTTCATATATATGGTTTCAGAATTATGCTGTTCCTGATTTTGTATATTTGCTATTTTTTATAAATTAGAATAAATTTATCTATCATCTAAATGGGTCAAGACTGGGAATTGTTTGTTTGAGTGTTATTGGAACCAATGTTATGTTCCCTTCAAGTTTTTTTGGATTAATTTCATTTTGTGTCTGCTCGTTACTGCTATTTCTTATTTTGAGTTTAATAGATTGCCTTCTCTTCAAGGCATACTAGACATTCTGAATATTGACTTTCATGATTTGTTTTGTTTTTTTTCTTATTAATTTCCACTTTACAGTCAGTGTTTCTCCTCTGTTTTTAAGTTGCCGGTAAAAATTGGAGAGAGAGGTGTCATCTTTACAATTTCCATGTGTTTATGATTTTGTGGTTGGTTAGTCTTATTTTGAATTAGGATATGCTAAAGTAGAATTTGATTCATTTGGGTTTTCTAGAGTGGAGATCTGTGCTCAGTACACTATTCCAGATGCAAGGCATTTGTTTCCTAATTTACATTCTTGGAGTCATCTACTATTGCATTTTTTTTTTCTGTTTTTGATTCATTTTTTTCATTTCATTTCTAATTTTATTGTTATGATTTTTCATAATTTTTTCAACGTCGCAAATCCAACCGAATCCAATTTTAATTGTATTTTTTTGAGAATTTTGTGAAGTATGTTATTTTGTGGGAAGTGCTTTTTATCTAGTTCTATAAATTTTTTTCTCTAATAAGAACCATGTCAGTCAAACTTATGGTATCAGTAGTAGCCATCAGTACCACTCCCTTCCTACCCTCTTATCAGACTATTCTTTTCTCCCCTCACCCACTCTACCATGTCAGTCATACTTGGAGCATCAGTAGCCAAATCCCCGTTGTTATACATGATAACGGTCAGCAAAGTGACAGGTCATGGATTAGTTTTCTTAAAAGGCTTGTTTCATTCTGAGTTTTTCATGTTACGTACTGGTACACACACACACATATACAAGAGAGAAAAAAATACAGTTGATATATAAACATATTGGGATTGCAAGTTGAGGAAAAGATTTGAACATTTATATCATAGCGTAATCAAATGCATTTATCATAATCAGCATGAAGAAAGCCATATTTCAATTCTTGATAAAGAGAACAATGTCGCCAAGATATAAGATGAAAATCTCTGTAGAAATCTTACAAACTTCAAAACTGGGAATATATGATATCAGCAACAACACGTTTCTGTCTGAAACAGATATATTTCATAGAATGGTATTAATGGTATATTTTTGAATGTGTACTTATTAGAAACCGTCAACCAAAACTGTCAACATGAGTTTCTTCTTTTTTTAAGTGATTCTGACTGACTGGCTGGCAAGCTATCTATCCTATATATCTATCTTGCATACAAGTGGCACCAAAGAAGCTAGTGAGCTGAAAATTTAAAAGTTTACTCTTACTGCGTCTAGAAAAAAAGTTGTTTTTCAAAAATCCCCCCCCCCAAAAAAAGATTGTGGAGAGGTTCAATCTACAGTGTAAGTTTAAGGTAAACTGGCCTCTTAGTTTATTTCTAGCAGCATTGCCAGTCACACCAATGGAGCTAGAGGGTTGACTATCCCAACATTCACTCTTTATAATATTTAAATAGTGTTTAGATTCATTTCAATTCACAATTTAAGTTTCTGCAAGATTGGTTCCTTAATTCTATGTCTGGCAGCTTTCATGACTGTTTTTTTTTGGGGGGGGGGAATTTGGACTTCTTATTGATCTTACGAAAAGGAGAGTGAATTAACTTATCCAATGATCACACCTTTTTCTAATTTTTTCAATTGACCACTTCCATCACAGCATGCAGCCAAAGAGATGTAGGATGTCGCCACACCTTCAATATTGAATCAATCTTATTTCACATTTTCAATCTGATGAAAGCATTGCATTGAAATATATAATTTCACCTTCTTGTCGTTAATCCAATTTTCATTAACCTTCAATTTTTTTTTTGTATATTAACTTTTATTCTTGACAGATTAGATTAAATTTCAAGTCAACAGATTTACATATTTATTTTTTATTTCTTTGGTTATTCAGGCTTTCAGAAGCATAATTACACAACGGTATTGCATTTTGAACATAGCTTAATGTATCAAGTATTAAAAATCTGTTTATGATTTATCATTAGAAAAAAAAAGGAAACCAGTCTGGTTAGTCGCTCAAAAGGAACCATCACATGACCAACGTGTTTTGGCAGCATGCCACGTATAGGGCAATCATTTGAAGGATTTGAAAAGGGAGTAATCAATGAATAACTTACCTCTCTCACCTTGGATCGTTGATTGCTAAAAAAGTCTGAATTTTCAAAAATTCTGTTTACCAGACATAAATGAAGGGACTGATTTGGTATAAAGTTACATTGCAAATTGAATTTTCCATCAAAAACCTGGTTATGGAGTGAACAAAAAAAAAAATATAGTACATGTTTAAATTTTCAACCCTCCAACTCCGTTGGTTCAGCCTGTACAGCCAGTCAGTCAACCAGACCAACTTGGAAACTGAAGAAACCTATGTCGATAGTTTTGGTGTCAGTTTAGGTTGGCAGTCTCTGATTATTTGAAAATTGAATATAATTCATCATCCTGTTCTGGCACAGTGGGTCGTGACTACAACTACTACACCAAAACTATCTATACTAAATTGCTATGCTAAATTATTATATAGGATATTCACAATTTTTATCTGATGGGCCAACATTATTTTAATTTAAGTTTGTAATAATCAATCTTATCCTGCTTTTGATTTGTTGAAAAATTCATAATATTCCAATGTACCATAAATAATGATAATGAAAAAATGAATATCTTCTAATTTGATAGTGACAACAAGAATGAAATGAACCACAATTTTTAATGAATGTTTCACTGCCTCAGTTCACAGGGAGCATAAAAAGTAAAAAAATTGTCAATCTCTTCATCATTTTCCTTCCTTTCAATGCCAACATAATTTACCAAATCAAGCAAAAAGTCACACCCAAGATAACAAAGAAACAACTTCCTTTGTTAAGGTGGTTGCTTTCCAAATCTGACATCAATCCTCGCTTTGCAGACCAAGAGATGCATATGTATTCAATTAACTCTTAACTTTTAAATTCATGAACCGCTTGAAACTATAACTAAATATGATGGGACTCTTCAATGAATAGAATTTGTTTTTACATGTAACTCTTCTATGAATTGAAAAAAAAGTTTTCTTTAAATTACCTATATTTGCAAGGGAAGTAACTTTGATCAGAATTTATTCAGCTTGATTTACAAATTGAACAGTTTTCATATGAATTTAAGAGTTAATGTTGTAAACTGCTTGATGCTGCTCTTACTTGACTGTGGAGCTCTTTGGTTGAGGAAACAAATTTAGTTATGTTGGAATAGAAAAAAAAATTAAATTTACCTTGAGTAGGAAGGGAGGTAACTCTAATAGTTATTCCTTACCACCATTATTGACATGTACATCTCTTTAAATGAAACTAAGTGTTAAAATCATGCCTTTCCTTTAAGTATTAGAACCAATAATTAGGACTATACCCCATTTTGCCAGTTTGATTCTCCAAGCAGTGACAAATGTTTCCAAATCACACCCACTCATTGTAGCATCATTATTCAATCTTCATAGTATTTTCCCTCTCTTTCTATGAACATAAATACCATCGTTCAGATAAAATAAGTATTCCATCAAAAAAGAACTATTCTGGTTTTGCTTTCAAGTATTCTTTCAGGAATTTTTTTGAATAGTTGGAATCACTCACTAGACAAGGACTGTTGCGTGGAACAAAATAAGTGACAGTCTGACGGTGACAAGTCTGGAGAATATGCTGGTTGTAGAAGAACTTTCTATCCAAGCTCTATGATCATTTGTTTGCTTTTTGCATCTTTCACTCCTTCTGTATTTTAGTCACTTATTTACATAATTTTGTTCTCCTTTTGTTTCTCTCATTAACTTTCTGTAATTAAGAGGAAGAATAAAATTGCTAGTTTTGTTAGATTTGAAGCAGATCTCATCTCATTACAGCAAGAAGGTTTAACATAGTGATGGAATAAAGTCATTTTTAGACTGCAAAAATCTCTCGACTGTGGTCAAAATAGCATGAAAATAAGTCATGTTCATATACTTTATGCAAAACCCTATAAGATTATTTCAAAAAAATATTTGTATTTTTATTAAAAGAAATTGTTTACATCGACACATGCAAATGCATACTCTTTGCTCCAAATGTTAAAAAATATATTAGTGAAATCAAATCAGGCATTTGCAAAATGCATAAAAAAATGAAATTCATAGAGTATGTAGAGATCAATAGAATTTTTTGTGGATTTTTGCAATGCACAAAATGGCTTTCAAAGCTGCATATATAATAACTTGCTGCGCTAGAATAAATTTATTTACAAATAAAGCATCAGACACACAGAACAAATGCAGCTTTACTTATAAACACATATAATTGTAAGGTACCTATTATCTACATTGAAACTTATGAGTTATTTGACATAAATACATGCATAGACAACAGTAGCCACTCATTAAAACTTCAACACGTAAAATAGGCAAAATCTACTTATTATCAATCTGTGCCAAAAGATTTAGAAAGATTTAGTCATATTTTTCTCCAATCCTTTTGATAGATGATGCTGAAGAATTTATATGAACTGTTATAAGTAATATATTTTGTATCTATACATATATATACTACAAAGCTTCACAGCTTTAAACACTAAACATTAAAAAAACTTAAAGAATCTTTGTGTCACTTCTGTCACTTATTTCCCAATATCTGTCAATGCAATTTATGTAATTTTCTTCTGTGTTTTTTTCCCCATTTTACATATACTTGGTTATTATGGTACAATGTATAAATCTTCTCTTGTTGGGATCATCAGTTGTTTACTATGTAACTGTTTTGTAGATTTTAGAATCAAAACAGTAATATTAACATGGCACCCCATGATGTTGATCAAACACTGCTTCTCTTTCAACAATGTTTTAATGTATAGTTAGTGTCATACACATAGTTTGTTATTTCATCTAAGGTATTATGTGTTTTGTATATTGATATTATTTTATACTATACATCATTTAATTTTTTGAAACAGGGTTTACTTACGTAGTTGCCCATAAAATGTATTTGACAATGAGGGATCAGTTATCATGAGAACAGATGTGACTTGCTGTTTGTGACACTTCTGTTGAGTGTTCACCCATGTGAATATCAAATCTGTTGTGTCTGTTTTAATCTCATACTGCATGCAAACCAAATTGTGATATCATCTTTAAGAATACTATTTACACAGAAAAATTTCTTTGAGTTAATTCTCTACCAACGGATTGAACCAGAGAATTTGACAATTTTTTCTACTAACCTCAAAGTTAATTTTTCTATGTCATATACAATCAAGCTTCCACCAATTTTTTCCTTTACTTTTAATTATCAAATAATGTATCATTATATATATGGTTGGAACAAAATGCAACCACTTTCTAGTCGGTAGTAACACCTATATACATGAAGAGTTTGGCTCCAAAACACAATAAGCACCATTTAAAAAATAAATGTATTTGATTTAATTAATTGAATTTAAAAATCTTCATACAACTTTTATATATGTATATATATATATATATATATATATATATATGCAGTATATAAGGTTTTAATAAGATGAAAAATTCAAATCAATAATTTGCTTTTTGATTACACACATTATTTTTATGGTGCTTATCACATTTTGGAACCACAATCTTTATATATATATATATATATATATATATATATATTTAATTCCGGTTGAAATTTCATATGTTTCATGTTCTTTTCACCTTTGGGAAAGACACTTCTCCCTTTATTCTGTCTCATCACCAGATAATTTGAAAAAATGTTTTATCACTGAGATGTCACAAATGTTGCCAGGAAAAAGAGTGGAAGAGTGAGCTCTTCAGAGAATCACTCTCCCATTCCTATCCTACCTGTACAGTCAGTTACTCTCGTTTTCAACTCTAACAGGGACAAATAAGAATAAGATAGATATGTGTAAGCATGTATGCTTACATAAATTCATGTGCACACATAGATAGATAGATAGATAGATAGATAGATAGGTTGATAGATTTTTTAGATAAAAAAGTAATCAAAAGCTATATGAATGTAAAAAAAATTAAATCTGGTTATTCACTTAAAAGGAACTACCATGTGACCCACGTCTAATGGCAGCAGGCTGTATTGGAGATGATCAATTAAAAAATCAGAAAAAGTAGTGATCAATCAATAAGTTACTTCACTTGGGCAGCGTTTACTAAAAAATGTCTGAATTTTCGAAAAATAATGGTCCCTCAGCACCATGTATGTTTTTTTCTTTACTCTTAGTATCAGTAAAGCAATTGTCTTTTATTATTCATTTTTATTTGAGGAAGCATTATCTACAAATGTTTTTTCTTGACATTTTAAGGAGTAAATATTAAAATCTTCAGCCCTCTAGCTCCATAGGCACGTTCTGTATGCATGATATGTAGCCAGCCAGCTAGACCAATTTAAAAACTAAAGAATCCTATGCAGACAGTTTTGGTTTATGGTTCCTTACATATTTATGCATATAAATTAATGACCAACTATAAATTTGTACTGAGCATGGCATTAAAGAAATTATTATAGGAGCCTGCATTTTGTTTTTATAATACTTTTACAACCTTAGCCAGCAAAGTTTATCAACAAAAGCTGGCAAATGAAGTAATAAACCAAACAGTATCAGCCTTAACTACATTGGAATTGTTTTATCCTAACTACTATCACCTCAGTACTGTACATTAGAATGTGAGTGCATTAGGTTGAAAAGTTCTCTCGTATACAGAGCTTTTCATTTTCCATACCCACAGATACAAAATATGACACAAAGTTTTTTTTGTGAAGGTAAATGTCACTATATACCTGTCTTTCTCAAGCTGCAAAATATCATGGTGTATCCCTAATCTTACCGTTTTTAGTGCTATAGGGATTAGCTATCTTGGATCCCTAGTTATGCATCTAGTTTTAAATTTTTGGACCAGATGTTACTCTGATATGGACACATATATATGTGAATGATTATTTCTTCACTACAATTTCAGGTGCTGCTTGGACAAATCTTCAACAGTGAACCTGGGAGCATATGGTGTTTCTGGTCCTTAATCATTGGACACCCAGCCAGGGTTGATCAGGAGTGAACATGTCCAAGTGGTGTGTGTGTCCATGGAGCCTACCTCGCAATTTTTTTTTTCACTCTGTCTTCCTTTCACTCTAGGGGCCACAAAAACCCCAGCAAGTTTCTGTTCATGTATATCCAGGCTTTCAATTTTCCTAGAGGTCCTGATTTAGCAATTGACATCAGCCAGATAGTCAAGTCACTCCTAGTTTGCCTGAATGTGACTGCATCCTTCAGGGAGTTGTCAAATGTCTTGTGCCAGCTTGATTGTTTTTTTCTGCTACCATTGAGATCTTAGTCCCTCCCAAGCTGAACCATAACTGATTGTTCACCCTGCTCCTCTTTAGGATAAGGGACCTTGATTTCGTTTGGCTTAAAACTCATTTTAGTTCACGAGATTTACCATTCCAGCCCTTTGAGGAGCCATCTGTATCCAGTGAAAGTTGCAGTCATCATTGTCATGCCATGTATAAATGTCCTTTTGTTAACAAAAGGCATTTTCACTCAACCTCCACTGATTTGATGGTCATATTTATAGCCATTGAGTAGAATGATACCAATATCATACAGCTAGTGATTATACCCTTCTCCAACATATGCCAGACAGATGTAAATTGTCTTGAAGAGATTCTTACCTTGAAATCCTTACAGTAATCCAGTATGAGATGCTGTATACTCTCTGAAACATGATTCCTTGTTAGTGTTCTTCTACCAGCTTATGGTATCAATCCACAATGGTTTGTCAAGTCTAGCCAGACTATTACAAGGTCTTCTCTGTTTTCCCACCAAAGTCACCAAAGCTGTGTACTCTCTGTAGCTGGGGACTCATAGGATTCTTCCCCCCTGAACGGAAGTATCCATTCCTCAAGAAGATTTCTGTTAGCCATTGGACAATCTTAAAGATGATTTTTCACTCTGATGTTGAGTTATGAGATGATCTTTTTTTTTGATATGCAGACTATCTCTGCAAGTCTCTACTGAGCTGTAAATATTCATCTCTAACAGATCACCCTTAAGATTTTCCAGAGCCATACCAAGAGCCTTGGACACTGTTTATAGACCTTGTATAGGACTCCACTCGATAGAACTTGCTCTTGCAGCTTTGACTGTTTCTTTGACCTTCTCCAGGGTGGGTCTGAGTGACTGGCTCCGGTGGTGACATCAGTTGCTTACAAGGGCCAAGGTCTTGATCTCTTGTGATATCACAGGATGCTACTGAGATGTTGGTTAATCTTGTCTGCAGAGCAATTGAAGAGTCTGATACACTTCTCCCCCAACAGTCTTTTGGTAAAGGGATTAGCAATGAAAGCACTACTCCTTCGGGCTCTCAGCTTTCCCTTTCTCCAATGCCATTCTGCCAATCTGTGTATAATTATGATGTCTGTGAGTTTCAATAGGGCAGCTTTCTCCTCCTCCATAGCCAACTTAAATTGTTGTTATATATATATATATATATATATATATATATATATATATATATATATATATTATTATGGATATGTAACCCGACAGAATAATTATGAATGATTATATTATTTGAAATTCTACTTGGAATTACATCCTATTATTTCTCAGAGAATGCATCTCTTGGCCCAGATGGCGTAAATAGAATAAACAATTGAAGAGATGCGCTGCTGCAGGAATTGAACCTGTGACGTCGTGACACTCTTATCAATTCCTGCAGCAGCCTATTTATTTGATTGTTTATTCAACTTACGCTGTCTTAACCAAGTGACACATTCCCTATATAATAATGGGAGGTCATTTCAAAAAGAGTTCCAAATGATATAATATATATATATATATATTATTGTGTCATCCACACACAGCTGTTTCATTGTATTACAATTCTTCAGTGTGGCTATAGACTATCCATTATCCCATCCAGTACCATGAGACAGGATTGAAACCTTCGCTTAAAACCCGGAGGCTGGTATCCTACCTCCGTGTCAGGGAACTGGACAGTCAGTAAGGTTGAATTTAAGTGATATATTTATTTTGGCATATATATCCCATCCACCAGAGTGCTCTATCCCTCTGGAAGAGCATTGTATAAGCTTACAATGAACGAGTTACCTCACTTAAAGAGTGCTGAACCCTGAATAGGGGGAGCGTTAATATATGTATATATATATATAGAGAGAGAGAGAGAAGAGAGAGATGCCCGCAGGAAAATAACTTAAGATATGTTTTAACAGGAAAAATATATTCTTTGATATATTTTTTCTTATACAATACAGCAACAGAATAAAAAACAATCATTTACACAATGCACACATGAAGAAGTAAGTGCATTGAAAGAAATATTCTAATGCACAAAAAAGAGCAAATGATGACATTGTACAGTTTGACAAGGCTTCTGGATACACTATATAAGTGTTTCAGCCATTGGGTGCCAGGATGAAAAGCTTGACCAGAAATCCTCAGAACAACCAATCTAGACCAGTCTACAGATGAAGCATGGAGAAGTCAGGTGAAAGCCACTGATCTTGAGAGATTGTCTTAGTGTCATGTTACAATTTTTCAATTTTTGTCAGAAAAAAGTTTTTTGGTGTAAAACAACTTTTTTACAAACAAAAGAGAAAAAAATCAACATTATTAATCCAATAAAGTTGTTTACATTTGGCTCAAAAATGCAACTTTACACCAAAATTCACCAATATGGGCTTCTAATGCCCTTCTCCGTTCATCTTTTTTTGGCCAAGTCATCGCAATGTTTCAATTTACCACCAGAAATAGAATTATTTGGCTGCAATATGGCTAAGAGGAGCAATTTTAATCCAGAATTGACCTCAGTTAACCTTCAATGATCCTGTAAGTCACATCCATCTGACTATTATGTTGTTGTCCCCGCTAATCCTATGTACTCATTTATCTCCAAGAATATACTTGTTTGGCGGCAGAATGGCTGAGAAAAATTAAAATTGACTTCAAGGACATTTTTCATAAAACAATGGCCAAAATATACCACCAATCCTACTGAAATTTACCTAATCAGTTCAACCATTCATAAGGTCAAAAACCTCTTTGTCAAACTCAATATTATGCAATAAATTGCTTTACTAGGCTAGAAACTACCAGAAATTACATCAGGTGACCTCCAGCATCAACCAAACATTGTTTATAACTTTTGCTGCATAAAGATATAACCCTATGCAAAATCCCTATATCCTAAGTGCAGAATTATGGCCAACAACTTGGGAAATTTGCTAGAAATGACCAGGAAGGATATATGGTGACATCAAAAGATCCCCCAAAATCAAAATCACATTTCTAAATACATTGATCGTGAAAGAATTTACCTCCGTACCAAATTTCAATTCCGTAGGTGCAGAATTGTGGCTAACAATTTGGAAATTGGCTAGAAACAATCTGAAATGATCTCAGGTGATATCAAATGACTTTTGAGGCCAATCTTGCATTGCCTATGACTTTGAAATTCAACGTAACTTTGCCAATAATTCTCACCATGTAAAGATATATCCTTATGCAAATCTTCTGAATCCTAGATGCTGTATTGTGGCCAATAACTTTGAAAATTTGCTAGAAATGACCAGAAATGACAAATGATCACTTCAAATGACCTTGATGTCAAAATCATATTTTAAAATACTTTGGCCATGAAAGAATCTACCTTCAGATGAATTCTGAGGTCAATATCACAATGTCTTTGACCTTTGCCGAGAAAATATTAACCTTTTTGCCAAACATCAGTTACATAAGTACAAAATTATTTCCCAAAACTTGCAAAATTGAGTAGAAATAACGATAATTGACCTCTGGTGAACTAGATTGACATCCAACATCAACATCACTTAGCCAGGTACCTTTTGTGGAGAGGAGATGTTGCCATATACTAAATTTCAGTACCTTTGGAGCAAAATTGTGGCCACAAGTCTGAAAATTGGTTAGAAATGACCGGTAATTACTTCTTGTAATCTCAAATGACCTCGCTGATCAAAAAATGCCTGGTTTCAGTTTTATAGGCATTAAATTTTGGCCCAAACCTTAGAAAATTGTTTTTAAATGACCAGAAATAATTTCTGGTGACTTTTAATGACCTTAGATGTCAACACCACATAAATTTTAATCTTTGGTGTGAGAAGATGTGCCCAAAATTTCAGCATCCTTGGTGCAAAATTGTAGCCCCCAATTCTGAAAATAGCCTTTGGCGACCACGTATAAATTCTGAGGTCAACCTCCTATGTTTTAAGTTCACCTCTTCTCAGTCTACATGCAGAATTTTAGGTCGATAGGCCTTGTAGTTTTTGTGAAGAAGAGGAACAAATTAACAAAAAAGTGAACAAACAAAAGTCTCAAATAATAGTATAGATAAAATATATATTTAAATGAAAATTAAAATTGAGAATTAGCACATCATGATATCAACATTATTTAGTGATCAAAATTTAACCTTGAGAATATGAGAATTACCTCATGAGAATGACAAAAGTGCCTTTTCAAAACTGAATAAGGAATGTTACGAAATTTCTTAAGAAATATTCTGTCATTCTCGTGATGCAATTCTTTATTCATTCTTTTCATTAGCGGAATCCAAGATAGTAATAAAATCTATCCAGGTTAATTTCAAATACTGTGTCCAAAAGGAAATTTTCAACATAATTAAACTGATGCCGAATATCATTCACCAATCTTGAAAAATGGATCTGCCATGAAACACGTTTCGGGTGTTTCCTTTTTCTAATCTTCTGTATATATATATATATATATATATATATATATATATATATATGAATACATACATATATACATTTTTTTTTCTATGATGGTATAATCATTATTCAACAAGGTTTAAATTAATGAGAAATTTGAAAAATTATCCTTTTTTTTCTTTAACATGAGCTGAGATTCCACAAAGATACTCTTAATAAATGTCAAGAAACAAGAGCATGACAGAAGCAATGTTGCATGCCTACATGACAACGAGAAATGTCACTCGAATTAAAAAATTAAGATCTAACCACCTGAGAAAGACGGATTACTCGGCGAAACACGTACCAGAATGAAACTGTTCAAAGAAAGTATGATTTTCCAAATTTGTCATTAATTTATATATATCAACAAATATATATACATACATTGGTAAAAATTAACAAATTATTTTATAATATTTCTATTTCCTATTTCATGTGTGCTATGGCATATCAGCATCATCATATCGGATCCAAATGATTTTTACAACTGACAATATCACATTCTTGTGGAGTTATTCAATGACCACTTTTGGATATTTCAAACCCTTAAGCTTCAATTACTCAGAACGCACGTATCTTTAATATAGGCAGAAATGATGTTAAAACAATATAACTATTGAAGATCAATAAGAAAAAGGGACATAAGCCAGAATCGCAAGTAATCAAAGTTGAGGGATTTAGAATCTCCAAAAATGAACATCAAATAATGCCACCACAACGTGATATCATCATGTGGTCCAAATAACAATGATGCATATATTTGGAAAAACAATTCGAATTCAATCTGATGAAGATGCTAGACAATAGCAAAATGCATAATCAGAAATAAGAATAGATGTAAATGATTTAGTCTTTTCCAAAATAGTCAATTCATTGAATTATATATACATACATATATATATATATATATATATATATATATATATATATATATATATATATATATATATTTAAATATAATTATAAATTACACTATATTATATAGAAATTTATTAGATATGATTTTCCATCGTTGCATAGTTAATATATCACTCAATTTAGACAACGTAAATAGAATAAATGATTTTTTAAAATTGGGCTACTACAGGAATCGAACCTGCCAACATTGCGATGCTCTTACCATGATCATAATTATAATTCATTCTGTTGGACCAAATATGCCAATTTCTTAAATGAATACACGTGTATGTGTGTGTATGTGTGTGTGTGTGTGTATGTGTGTGTATGTGTGTGTGTGTGTATGCTTGTGTGTGTGCGTGCGTGTGTGCATGCATGTGCGTGTGTGTAATAAAAAATTAAAGGATTGAAGATGAAAATGAATATTCAAAAAAGTAGAGAATTCCACAAAAGTATTAAATATGAGTATTGTTATTTTTTATTTTCATATTATATATATATATATATATATATATATATATATATATATATATATATATATATATATATATATATATATGTATATATATATATATATATATATATTTATAAATATATATATATATAGAGAGAGAGAGATAGAGAGAAAATGTTTGCATAAATTCTGCCACTCAAAATAAACAAAATCAGGACAAAATATTCTAGCTCGTCTTCTACTTTTATTATCAATTTTAAAAATCCTTGTATTAAAAAAAATTTTCTTACTAGTATACTAATGTTCATTGGATGGTATAAGAGACAAGTAAAAATTCAACCATCTCAGTTTATGATTTTTGGAGAGGTGTCAATAATTGTTAAAGGAAGAAAACTGTCATTGTTACGACATCCTAGACTGTCACATTTAATGAAATATACTTGTTTCATAGAGAACATGCTGCATAAATATAGGAAGATAGATATAGACATTTATACATATATATATACATATATATATATATATATGTATTATTATTGTGTCATCCACAGACAGCTGTTTCAATGTATTACATCTCTTCAGTGTAGCTATAGACTTTCCATTATCCCATCCAGTACCGTGAGGCAAAATTGAAATCTTCACTTCAGACCCGTAGACCGATATCCTACCTCTGGACTACGGACTGGCCAGGCAGTAAGGCTGAATTTAAGCGATATATTTTAGAATCCACAGAAATCCCTCATCCACCAGAGAGCTCAATTCTTATAGAAGAGCTTTATATACATGTGTGTGTGTGTGTGTGTGTGTATCTGAATATATATTTTTTTCATGTATCTGAATATATATATACATATAAATACTAATAAGAGAAAGCATAAATCTCCACCATTTTATACTTATACAGTATCTAGAATTCAATGTCTTTCAATCTTAGACCACCTCAGTTGTCTAGGCATGCCCAACTTTTTGTAAATTTGTTCTATACCACTTTTCACTTTTACAAAAAAGTTATAAGATCAAAAAAGACTTTGATCTGCAGTGAGCTGTTACAGAGGCAGCATGCACCTTCTTCCTCTCTTTCTTACACCCAAGTCATCTGCATCTCCTATTTCTGACTCATGGAAGGTTTTTATGATAAGGCTCTACTCTTTTTTTGTGATAGAGATAAGATCCCAAGCCTGGCTGCTGCAGCATCAAACTCCACTCCTCCTTCTATTCCAAATGAAGATGATTACTGCAACTTTTGTATTGCCTATAAAATGAATAAAGAATCGTAACATAAATTTCCGTAGATATATGAGCCAACTGCTTACCAATAACTTGGTCATGATTTTTATCACATATTAATTTTACAAATCAGTTTGATCAATCATAACAAGACTAATAAACAGTGAAGAGTTTACTCCGTTGAATTAGTGAGGATTGTTCTTGTTCTTATTCTTGTTATGGTGGAAAAAGAAGGTCAACACCAGACTCCAACTTGTCAAAACTGGAGTTTAACAAAATCATCTTTATTCATGTCCAGTATGAATATTTTCCTATGAAATTCAAAAAGCTGGGGATTAGCATTATCTATTAGATGAATATTTTGAAACTTTTATTATAAGACAGCATCAGCAGTCTTTGATTACATTGGTGAGTGATATTCAATAGAATCAGGATTATTAGAGACAGTCAACTAAAACTGTCACCAAAACTATTAATATATATTTCTTCAGTTTACCAAGTAAGTCTGGCCCACTGGCTTGCTATGCATGTATTGAGCATACTGCCACACCAGTGGAGCTAGAGGGCTGAAAGTTAAAACTGTTACTCCTTATTATGTCAAGGGGAAAAAAATTTTTTTTTCTTCAATTTCACTTCAAATGGGAATCCAGTTAACAATGTAATTTACCATGTTAGCTTATACTAAATTGGTCCCTCAGTTTGTGTCTGACAATATTTATGCTTGTTTCTTTTGGGGGGGGGAGGAATTTTTCAGTGATCATGAGCCAACAAAAGGTAAGGAAAAAAAATTTTTTTCATTCATCGTCCTCTTTTCAATTTTTCAATTGATCATCCCGAGTATAGCATGCTGCAAGAAGACATTGGTCAGTTTCTATTCAGTGACTAACCAGACCAGTGTTAGATGAATATTTTAGAACTTTTATCTTTTGACAGCGTCAGCAGTCTTTGCACCAATATTAAATTGCACATGATGAGTGATTTCAAAGGACTCAAGATAATCAAATTAACAATAGCAATAAATCAATGGCTAAAAATAAGAAGTGCATAATCTTGCTGTTTGATTTTCTTTAGATCCTTTAATCCTTGTTCTACTTTTCATAACAACCTCCTTAGAATTTTTCCAAAGTCACCTTGACTGATACTATCACTGGTAGTTATCATACGGGCCTTGTTTCTATTTATATAATGATATCAAATCCTTCACCATCAAGTTAAAGAACTTTTCCACACTATTTGACGAAAAAGAGATTAGATTTCAAAACAACCAAATCATACGATTTTATGTAAATCCAGGAAAATAAAAATAAAAATTCCCTCTTAAATTACATGCAGAACTTTTGCTCTCCAGTATTATTTTCTCTCCACACTCTTTTACCATAAAGATCTGATCTTCCATTTCAAAAGAAAATCCAATGTGACTCTAGGTTTAAGTAAGTTTAGCCTTAAGGTCTCCCTACAGAGTCTATAAAATATTCAAAATGTGAACTTTCAGGTTTTTAAAAACATCATAATAACACTGCCTCAGAACTTTTGTTTAGATCACAATATCAACCTTTTTCATTTTTTCTTGGAAAGGAGGGAAAAAAAAAATCAACATTCTTTTTTCTCATACATTGTATGTTATGCATGCTACATTGAATTTTAAAATAGGTACCTTATCACTTTTCATCATTGTTATCATTATTGATTTTTTTCAAATATTCTAATGATGTTTTTGATAACATGCTCCAAATCAAAAGCTCCCTGACTGTTTTTAGTAAGCAGATTATTAAAAGAACACCACCTTGCATCATAAACTGTATCCTTTTAGACAATAATATCCAAACTCATTTGTTTGGCTTATCCCTTGCTTGTGAGGATTAGGATAGGACTCTCCTCCCACCTGTGCTGGTTGTCTTTATTTTTTTTAATGAAGTCAAGATCAGCTTGCACACATTGAGTCCTCCCTCATTAAGCTTGGTTCCCTTCCTCAGTGGCTTGGCGGACTGAGATTGCAAAGACAACAACAAAGCTGTCAAGGTAGCTTTCTTTTAGATGGACCACCTTACTGGATGGAAGTGCTCTATCTGCTTTACAATTTTACATATAGCTGGGAGGCAGAAAGTGGTTTTATGCCTTTCCCAAGGACATTAGTGTGAAGCAATTGCAAACTTCATTAGTCGAAATTTGAATTTGGCCGTTAACCATTAGGCTACTCTGCACCTTCATCCAAACTTAGTAACCTTCCAACATTATATTTTTACTGCTCCAACCTATAAAATCAATAATAAAACATTACAAAAGCTTTAACTATTTTATGAAAGATTATAGATTCATGTAATTTTTCTGAATCGAGTTATTTTAAAGAAATAAATGTGAAGTTCTGCTATCTATTGCAATTTGGAAATGTTTGTTTATTCCTGTCAACACCCCGAGGAGCATAGGGCTACAACCACTCTGCAGTTATAGTAGCAAGTAGATTTTACATGGTGGAGTTGCTAGCCCCATGCTCTACTTAATTGAGAAACAGTTGCAACAAATATCTTCATCTCTGCAATTAACTTTGAGTGGCTTAACTATCCAATAAAATTCATAATCATTTCTTTTTGATTCAGTCATAGAAACTGCTGATAAGTAGTATAATCTAAACTCCATCTAATGTTACGGCTATAAAAGTTTTACCATAAAGAAATACATTCATAATACTATAATGATTACAAACTTGGAAGCAAAATCAAATCAGCAATTTATTTATTATTCTTAAATTTCTTTTGCTGTGTATGATGTACATCATTGATTTCTTTAACACTTTATATATACAATACACTTTCCAACATCAGAATGATATTTGTTGATATAATGTACCAATATGACTAAATCTAAATGATGTTTGCTGTTTGTTTTTGTCGCCTAACCAGAATAGTGCTATCTATGTCTGACAGGCCCTCAATGATAGAAAAAGTGATTAAAATCTTGTCATTGAAAAGGAAAATTACTCAGCAAATTAATCATGACAATACTTTATTTAAGAAATTCGGACAACTCAAGATGATTATTTTTGGTTAGCATCATACTCGAATTTTAAATCTGTTTATTTCCTTATGATTATTTTTGTTTTTGTTTGAGTATTAAAGGATTCTTCAAACGCATGTAACTAAAAGTTTTTCCACCAACAAATCTTCCAAGAAAATCTTACCAGAAATCAGTTTCCCTCTTTTAATCATGTTTGCATGAGTTGATCTTTTTCTCAGAGTTTATCAGAGATTCAACTTGATATTAACATGTCTCGCTTACTCAGCACCAAAATGGATCAGTTGACCTTATGATCTGCATTCAA
>OY735204.1:43256349-43276349 GCA_963457665.1 Thysanoteuthis rhombus | reverse complement strand
TTTCTTCTTAAATTTTCTTTCAAATCATGTCCATTTATTGGCTGAGTGGAGAATCGTATCTCTCTCCAGCCGAAAAGGCCACTAACAGAAAAGTGGGAATCTTGTTTTAGCTGGATCCATTTTATCGTTGATGCAACACAGTTTGTATCATGTCATGCTATTCATTAGATTGAGAGCAGTTGTGTATTTCAACCATCGCTCGTCTAGTATTGGATTGTGAATGGGAGAAGGTCAAAATTCCAGCATCTCATTTGTCATTCTTCCTGATAGAATTGGTGACTGGTTTCATTACTTCAGCTTGTTTCCCTATTCTTTCATTGATAGATTTTCGTTTGTAGGCACCCCTTCCTTAGGTTGTTGTTGTTGTTATTGTCAATTGTTCAATCTGATCGGCCGTCAGAACCAGCCAATCTGTAATGCCTTAAAGTGATCACTTTTAAAATCTGATTTGTTTGTGTGGAAGAATAGCAGAATATATCTGATCATAGATATAGATATAGGTAAATAATATTAATGAATATTATTATATCATGATTCATATATTATCTTTATTACTAATGCTCTTTATATATATTTTGGCATAACCAAAACTGCTTCTGATAAATTGATGCTTCCTCTGTTTTATATGTTAGCTTTGTGTTTTGTGGATGAATGGATGATAATTTCTTTGTCGAGAATTTCAGATTAATTCACAAGTGTAACAGATTTTAGATAAAAAATTCAATTGATAATAGTTGACTGTATGACAATTCATGTTTAATCTTGGTATTTCTGAAACTTGTGTTCAATTATTCTACATTTCCTATAAAGTATATGCAAATGAGCTTATCTGTGAAAGATGTCGATTGGATATATATCTATGTGTATTCAATGCCAATGATGGCCCTCAGCTAGAATTCTTGAATAGATACTAAAATTGGACCAAGACGTTGAGCATATATTCTATATTTATTATCAATAATCCTAACTGAAGGTTATGTAACCCAAACTAAAAGGAGGAGCCCATTTTATGGACGGATAAGCAAACAGAAAAGAATCACACTGCACATCATATATACCAGCTCGATAAATTTCTTCATTCTTAAGGGTCGACATTGAGGGAGTATTTTTTTCACTTTCAGAGGTCAAAATGAAGGGGGAATCAAAATCTAGAGGAGCTTTTCATTCACTTTAAGGGTTAACCCATAAAATAATCGAGGGAGAAAAAAAAATTTTTTCCCTATTTTATGGGTGGAGGAATTTCTTCGTTTTATTT
The DNA here is from genome assembly GCA_963457665.1 of Thysanoteuthis rhombus. Classification (NCBI taxonomy): domain Eukaryota; kingdom Metazoa; phylum Mollusca; class Cephalopoda; order Oegopsida; family Thysanoteuthidae; genus Thysanoteuthis; species Thysanoteuthis major. The sequence continues at coordinate 43,275,094 of OY735204.1, read as the reverse complement.
TAGGAGCCAAAATCAGGAATTCATTTATTTTCCTTTCAGAGGTCAAATTCATGTGGGAACATTTTTCCACTTCTTGGTTTCAAAAGCGATGGGGAATTTTCTCGATGTTTATACCTTTTTTTTAGGTGTTTAATGAAAGGTGAAACAGTGCTGTTATATTTGCGATAATTCTCCATGGAATTATTACTGCTAGTCTTTGATAATTCAAATATACTAATTTCAAGTTTTTCTAAATCATTCTTAACAGAAATATAAAGTTGAATATTATTTCATTGAAAATGATTAGGGGGAAGTATCGCTAAATTCAACAAACAGGCATTTTCAAAAAGCATTTACACACCTGCTTTTTTTTAATTATTTTAGATTCAAAGGTTCTGAAATTCTGTGATGTATTATTCATGGTTATGTCATAATAGCCTATCTCATTTTATTGAAGCCCTATGATTGTGTTTTTTAGCCATGTCATCCTATTTCACATGGACCAATTCGTTACAACTTGGAGGCTATAACAAGAATCAAACAAAACAATCGGACAACATGCAAACAATTACCCTAATAAACATACTGATCAACACATATGGCTTTCATATAGATATACTAGCCGTCAAAAATGACAGTGTTATTAATATATGGATCGGCATTTAGAAGCCTAGAGTTATTTCACAAGGTAATTAATTGATTTTTAATGATTCAAGTATCCTAATTTTGAGTTTTTTCAAGTCTCAACTCAATTGAAGCAGTTTCAATGTGTGATCAGACATAAAGTCTTTAGAGTTTCTATGATGTAATCTTAATTGTTATGTCGCAATTACATCCCTTCATTGTTTTACTAGCTATATTATTCTGTTTCACATGGACCAATCCATTATAAGTTCTAGATCATAACAGGAATTGGACAGGACAATCATGCAATCAATTATACAATTAAACTTACTAATTTGCGTATATGGCTTTACATGGATAGATAAACATATTATGAATCAAATATATATATATTACATACATAAATGCAATTATGTGAACACTATTCAACTCAATTTTTGCTGATGCATTATATATCTTAATTTCTTGCCTTATTTTTATACTTTTGATGGTAATGTATAATAGGTTTCCAGAATCGACTCGATAAAGTTTTGAGAGCTCATTCAATTTTACGATGTTTAGCAATTACTTTATGTTGGTAATTTCACTGGGATAGTGTAATGGTTAGTACATCTGCCTTACATGCAGAAGGTCCTGGATTCATTTACCAGTACGAACAGAGAATGTGGAAAACCAAGCCAAACTTTAAGCAAATACACATACATACATGCAATTATATGAACTCTATTTAACTCAGTTTTTGCCAAAGCATTATATATTTTGATTTCTTGCCTTCTTTTTATGCTATTGATAATAATCAATAATCTTGATGAGCGAAATTTCCCTATGCATTTAGCAGCTAATCGGATACATACTAAGCTGTATAATTAGGATGGAGGTATTTCTTTCCTGACAAGAATGCAAGTCCATAAAAACTTTTAAGAATAAAGTCCTGGTCTTGACCAGACTTGAAACTCACAAGGATCACAAAGCTGATACATGCAAAGGAAACCAGGACTTCCTCACTGGCTGTTTATACTCCAATGAGAATTATCTCTTGAGAGACAGACACTTTTCCTTTTTTCATGTTGAGAAGACATATTTGACATTTCCATTTTTGAATTTTTCTGAATCATATCCCCACCTCGACACTGAAGATGCCATTTTTTCCTGAAATAAGTCTCAAATATTCACCCTACCGTGCTACAGGCCAAAGGTTATCCATTCCATAGCCCTATCCTAACCCCAGAGAAAGGTAATCTATGCTAGACAGTAATCTTAAGTCTGGTATATGACCACCGGATAAAGAGCATAAATTTTACTTAGAATGAAAGTGAATAAACAAAAGTATCATAGATTACTGGAAAAATATACGTAATCACAAAAATTCATTCTTTTATCAGTATACTAGGGTAGATGAACCAACGGGCAAATAGCATTTTAGTTTTTGCTATATTTTAATGTAACCAGTATTTTCTCTCACCTCAAATGACCTCAACTTTAAGGGAAAATTAAGTCACAAAAGAAGCCACTCACAAAACATCTTGGTAAGGTAGGTGAGTGTTGAGACATTGATTTTATGATGCTTTTTTCAAGTCAAAATTGGTGTGAGTCCTTGAGGACAGATAAAAGAAATATGTGGTAACTTCTTGAAATAATTATGCTCACCACTTCACGTAGGAATAGCTAGTTTATATTTAAAATTTAAACTTGATTCCCTAATTTATTGCTGTTCTGAGACAGGCTACTTTCAGGGATATATTTAATTTTATAAGCTATATTTGTTTGCTATGAGAGCTGTTTTTGTATTATTCCATGATAAATGATTTATATTGGAGTACCTGCACGCGTAATGCAATTATTTTTAATACCATTCTTTCCTCTGCTAGTTATAAGTTTTTTTACATAAGCTCAGATACAATCAAAAGTTGCCAGACTTAAGCCAACATTTGTCAGTTGAGATTATTCAAATTGATTATGCAGAGAAACAATTTTTACAAAAACTCCAATGAGAAAATGAAATAATGCAGGAACTTATGCGAGAGTTGGCAATATATACATACACTAAAACAGTGATAGGTGTCCTGGAAATTAGGACATGCTAAAATTTACATAGTTCAACAATAATACATTCTTCTCATTTAGGATTCCTATGTTAAATTCATGTCTTGTCCAAAAATGGGTTTTTCTTTGAGAAGCAAGAAGAAAAAGATCATGAATCCATGAACTTATTAACAACTTTGTTCATTTGACTGATTGCACAAGTAATAAAGAGCTGCATAAACTAAGACATTTCTGAGATTTCCCAAGCATTTTACAAAAAAATTCCCTAATTTTAGCAGGAAATAGAAAGTAGATTTCATTACTTGGGTAAGAACTGCCACATTAATACAAGGTATTGCATTTCATACAAGTGATTAGGTCAGAAACTGCAAGATGATTTTTAATGAAATTCAAGTCAACTAATTGAAATATTTGATTGAAAATGAATAAATAGAATAATATGTATTTTAGTAACCAAGTGGAAAACCCTACCCTCACTCAATGTTGAAGAGACCAATATAATGAATTTTGGCTTGAAGTTTCCTTTTTTGCTTTTATCTGCATCTCAATCATTTGCAAATAAAAAGTCCAAGTATACATATTTTGAATAAGGTTGTTCAAATTGTAATGTCAATAGACTTCATAATAAAGAGGTCAAAATGTATAGTTCAGTTCTTTTATGCAGCTATTTTTTATTTGAGTATAAGTGATATTGTTGTTTTTGCCATAATGTTATAAGCAAGATAACTGTTCACTCGTCATAGATCATAAATTCAGTAACGAATACATTGAAGATCAAATGAATTATTCATAAAGTGGAACACCAAACTCTGTGATGTTATCCCCATTGATTAAGACTTCTATTTACACATGGATATTTTGACAAAGATGCATTTGAGAAACTGTCTATTGTTAATATGAGTCTAGACATGAATTTGCCTTCTGTTTAATGATGTGTGAAAAAGAGAGACACTGGCAAACTCAGCCTTATGAATATTTCCATTAGATGCTTTAATCTTAGCAGCGGGTATTCATTACAAATTAAATTTTGATTAAAACAGTATAATCACTTTGAACAATGATATTAACCCCTCGAATAGACAAACTCCCGAGATAATGTAAATGCAAGGGCCCAAAACTTATCCACCTACATCACAGTAATCCCAAGGTATTATAAAAAGTCAGCTTGGACTTCATTAACCCTTATTTTTATTCTAAAACACTAATGAAGTTTTGTGCTTTGCATATGATGGAGTGAGCAAATTGGGAAAAAAAAAATCAACAAAAATTGAAACATATCTTACTTATAATCTTTCTGTAAGTGTTTATGTAAGTTTATATCTATTTACCAATATAACGTACTTGAAATGAAAAGTAAAATTCTGTGTGAACAAATTGGGATTCTGGATGAGTAGAACAAAAAAATGAAAAAACATTGTGATACTTGAGCATTTTGATTATTTACAGAAACTGTCTCAGACACAGATAGAAAAAATTGATATAAACAAAATCAAGTTCCTTGCTCTTGAAAGGCATGAGAGTTGATATGTTCTAATCAACATATTTACAGGAGGATTCTAGGTCATATTGCTTCGAAAACTAGGCATCTGCCTCTTAGACATATCTTCCATTACACCAAGGGTAAGGTATCTTTTTTTCATGGTTGTTACCTTCATTTGTTTCAGCCAAATATTGACTGGTGCGAGGGGCCCACATTCTGATATCATAATTCATGTTAGTATTCTTATCAAGCTTTAGAAATCATTACCTATGTCAATCAGTATTAGTTTTAATAAATTATATGAAGTCAGTTGAGATATGACAGTGGAAGCAGACATAATTAATTTCACTTTATGGTTATTAAAGGTTCTATGACACCAAAACTGCCTGGTGAAGATGAGAGTATGAAATGCTGACACATACAACTAAAATCAAAGCATCAAATGATTTTTGGTGGCCAGAAAAGAGCTCACATGAAAGAAACTCATACAAAAATTTGCCATAAAAAAAAACACAAAAAAGTGCGCACAGAAAAAATCCCACAAAGGAAAAAGTTCTTACAGACAAAACCCCACAAAGAAAATTGCCCATGTGGAAAAAGCTCTCATGAAAAATAATTTTTGTTGTGTTTAGATAAGGCCCACATAACTTCAGATTGATATTTTCAATTTTTTGTAAAAATAAGATGTATTATAGTCTTAGGATGGTGCCAAAAAATTGATTTTCTTTCAAAAATTCATTTCATGGACGAATATTTTTAGATGTTTTTAAAATCATCGCCTTCCGTGAAAAATTATGATATGTTGCTATTGAATAAAACTGAGTTTTATTTATTGAGAAATGTAAATTTTAACAAAATCTAATGTGCCCAAATTTTTTATATAATTAATTCAATCTTTTTTATTACATTCATGAAGCAATTAGTAAATATGTGAGATTGACTGAGAATTAATTTTCAAAGCTTTGCTAAGTATTGGTGACAAAAGGACTTGCAGATTACTTGCAACTTCTACTAAGCAAAAAGACATACAAGGCAGAACTATCCATTAAATGAAGAAGACTTTAGTAAAAGGTCTATATGCATTTATCAGGAATCAAGTGACCTTTAGTTAAGATAGATAGTTTTGAATTTTCATTATATCTTTGAACCATAGAAAAAATGGTTAAACTTATTCACAGATACCTACATAAAAAGAATGGATCAATAAACAGAGCCTTTAGTTTTCAAAACATCAAACTGAATTTATGTGAGGCCTCATCTGAATGAAACAAAAATTATTTTCCATGCAGACTTTTTTCTGAGTGGGCTTTTCCCTGTGTGGGCTTTTTTTCCATGTGGGCTTTTCCCCTGGGTGCTTTTATGACTGTGGGCTTTTCTCTGTGAGGAATTTCTATGTGGGCTTTCATCATGTGAGCATTTTTCATGAAACCTCAACTATTTGAGAATGATATCTCTTAACAAAAATATTGATAAAATCAGTGATATTCCTTATTTCTTATGAAATATCTGTTACCTATTTAGAATACCATGGTAGGCCTAAATATAATTTTATTTCTTTTTTAAAAAATGTGGGATTCAGGGTAAAAAGAAGAGGGTGCCGGGGATTTCGTGGCACCCACCCACATACAAAAAGATCCAGTGTCATATTTTGCAACCTTGGGTATGCAAAATGGACTCCATATTTATTGCTGCCTGCAGGAATCCTTGAGACCTAGATCTGGAATGATATGTAAGCAGAAAAAAATTCTAAAAATGACTCCTTTCAGAATTTCAGACAGCATTTGATTTCATTATGATTTATTCCAGTGGAGTGCTGGACATTCTACAGAGTTTATTTTCTAAGCGTAGAAACCATGTCATGTTGCTTTATGTGTTGGTACAAAAAGCTAAAAGCTAAAAAGTCATGAGATTATTTTCCATAATATGTTTACTAAAATGATTTTCAGAAACATGGTGATTTGTTCCATCACTTGGATATTTTGAGACCTTCTGGATGTCGACTAAGATAAGTGCTATCATGCAAAAAAAGAACATATCCATTGCAAATGAATAGCTGAAAATAGATTTTTCATAGAATGATTAAGCTAAATGAATATATTTCCTGATATGTATAGCTAACAGGAATTATCATGGGCAAAATACAGAGAATAGGGACCTTTCAATGCAAAAAGCTTTTTTGCCCTTTAGTTTCCTTTATATTCAAGATAAAGAGAATTCTGATAATGCGGAATTGATCTCTTCCCTACTTTTAGAAGTTTTATCTCACAGAAAGTGGTCCAGTGTTCTGATTAAATGGAAATCTCAAGGTGCCAAGCTGGTTGAGTTATAAGGACGTGGTAAAATATCCCAACCTTGTGATTTGATCGTCTCCTGAGTTTATTTTATTGAGTGTGTTGGCTTGCCTCGTGATTCTGAAAAATAACACTTTCTCTTAACCAAATCAGGGTATTTATGTTCTTAAATTTTCACTCTTAAAGATCTACAGTGATTGTCTTGCCTTATTCTAAGAGCTTTTAATAGACAAAGTATTATATTCCACTGATTGCTTTCCAAGAACAAGGGTGGAGTTTTGGTTTTGACGCTGAAATAGTTTGTTTTTTCTTTCAGAATTCTAGATTTTTTCAACAAGGAGTAAAAGTATTAGTTTTATAGTGGGCTTTCATCATTACTGATATTGATGATTATGTTTTTAAATTCAAAATTTATTATGTTTGAACAGATTTTTATTTTGTAACCAAAAATGTTACACTGCTTTCAGAACAACTTAATCCATATTCTTTTGGAGGGTTATTCATCTTCTACACAACCCATCATTATTCATTCATATTACCTTACAGGCATTATGTTCTGATGATGATACAATTAGACATTGAACTATCAACAAAAAAAACGTTATATTCTTATCTGTCGATCAAATATTGATTACCCACAACTGCAATTTATAGTTATCATCATCTGTTGTGAAACAGGACTTTCTTGATAACATTTCTGAATCTTCTGTCCTGGACATATCAAATCTACATTTGTGCCAATTTTAAACTATCTTTAGAATGTTCTGAGGATGATATGAATAAACATCCAACCACTGACAAAATAAACCACCCTTTTGGGTTTTTTTTGGGGGGGGGGAGTCAAATATCAATTACTCAGCATCACACTTTTCAGAGTTACTTCCATACTTTATATCAGGTAAGTATCATTCTTTGATTTTTATTTATATCAATTTACCAGAAAAACCTTACCAGAAAATAATTCTGAAAAAAAAACTTGTTGCAAATAGATAGATTTCATGATTAGAAAAGATTATTTACATTTCTTTTTAATTCTCATCAGAAAATAATTTCTTAAAGATATACTTGTGACAAATAAATAAATCTTATAATAAAGAATTATTCACATCACTTTTTAATTCGCGTCAGAAAATAATTTCTGAAAAATGTACTTCTGACAAATAAATAAATGAATAATATGATAAAGGATTATTTACATCACTTTTTAATTCTCATCAGAAAATAATTCTGAAAGATACACTAGTGACAAATAAATAAATGTTATAATAAAGGATTATTTATATCACTTTTTTAATCCTTACTAGAAAATAATTCTGAAAAATATATCTCTAGTGAACAATTATTTGATTGACAAACACGAAAATGTAATTTTCTTAATATTTTTGTGCTTGATCACATCAACTTCAGAGTATTATATACTTTCCAGAGGATGGTGTGAATAAACATTGAAATACTAACAACATCAAATGCACTTTTTTGGTTATGTGCAAGTGAGTCTTTCTAAGTCATTTTCATTGATTATATCTATGGATACTACAGGTTTTAAAAGTATATGCACAAACTGGACAGAATGAACAAGCAGTGTAAAAGGTTTGTCCACACCCTCAATGCCTTCTTGTAGGGTCAGTGATCTAATATGACAGATTTAAGAACTAATCTGTTCTCTACATCGACTACTATGGCTATGTTTCATGATTTGGTTTGTAATAGAAGTAGCAGTTATTGGCTTCTCAGTGGATTGTATTTCTTTCACTCTCAATCAGTTTACCGTAACATGGACAAATCAAATTGGTGTACTTATGATGAAAACAGCAATAGCTGATTTAAGCAATTAGCTGCATCATTGGTTGGAGTCATGCTCACTCTATTGGTATTACCATACCAGACAGAGATAAGCATTTGAGTTCCATGCAAATATATTAGATTTGGGGGTCAGGTTGGTGAAATAGTTATCAAATGTCATATTGTGGGTAAAGAAATTAGGATAGGAGATTTTCTTTCTTGGCACTAATGTTAGAGCAAGGAATGTCGACCTAAAATTTGATTTAATGTGACTTGCGATGTGTAGTGGCGGAAGAAGTAGTGAAGCAATATTTTCACCAGAAAAAGGTTAGAATATATTCTGTAGCAGTATTATTGAAGCATAAAATAGACAACCCTACAATGTTGTAAATGCTTTTTCATATATGACCAAAGAGAACAAATCAGATGAAATCAATCTTAATTTGATTATGTCAACAAAAAAGAGATGGGATTTAAATAGATTCTAAATGATTGACTGAGCAATACAAAGTCTTTTTTTAACATGAAATCTCAAAATATACCTTTTAACATATTGTTAATAACTACAGATAATCTCAGAATGTTCTGAACTTGCCTTTTTGGTGTTTTGAAGAGCTAGAATAGCATATCACTTATACCAAGGCTATCATTAGTATTATATGAGAGAGAGAGACATAGACATAGATAGAGAGAGACAGACTGACGGACAGACAGAGGAAAGGAGAACTATCTCTTAATGATAGAGAGCAATCATTCTGTCACCAAATTGTCAGTCATTTCAAATGATCTGTTCAAATCTTTGAACATTTTTGCCAGTTCTTGATGAGTATATTTTCTCCATAAACTTTGGTTAGCATCCAAAAAGTTCATTCAATTTCACCAAAAATTAAAAATTGCCATGTTGCTGGATTTTTGAACTGACAATTTTTTCAACATGTCAAGAAAACATGTCTACTTTAAGCGATGCATAACAGCAAATTGAAGATGCAAGTACAGGCAGATTGAAACTTTCAGGGGTTGTTTATACTTGTTCAATGTAAACCATGTGGTTCGTGCAGACATGCTGCAGTTTGACATAGAAACCCAGTTGTTATTTGATAACTGCACAGCGTATGCCTTGGAACAAACTATAGATAATTGTAGAATATTCTGATCTTTCCCTTCCGGTGCCCTGGGGAGGAAGAGTAGTAGATCACTTGTGCCAAGGCAATCATTGATATCACACAAGAGAAACAGTGACAGAGAGAGAGAAAGGATTTTGATCAATAGGTTAGTACTCACTAAATAACAAAATTTGATATCCTCAACCAGTATGTGTAAATCTGTCTTTATTGTTAAATTAACCAACTCAGTTGATGTTGAAGAGCATTGCACCATGAAATAAACAAGCTGCAATGCCGCAGATAAAATGGAAACTAGGATATATGAGGTGTAAAACTGGATAGGGGAAGAGTGGGAGCTGACCAGTATAGATCTATTTGAGGAAACAGGCCAAGATATTCTTTCTCGTTCTTTGACCAGCAGTGAACCTCCACGACTTCTAACTAATGCTAGATGAACTGAATGAAGAAAGCAAGAAAGTCGGCTGACTCATGAACTTCAGCAAAACAAAGGTCATGTGCAACAATCACATCGGAAATAAGCACACAATGATCAAAATTGAAAAGTACAGAACTGGAGGAAGTAAACCACCACATCTACTAAGGGCAACAAATCTTCATGAAATCCCCTAAAGAAGAAGATTTCAAGCAAAGAATCACTCTTATATGACAAGAGGCCTTCAGCAGAGCAAGTGCAACTTTCAAGAACAAGAAAATCCCATTACTCCTAAAAAAGAAAGGTATAGAACCAATGCATTCTTGCAATGGTCACCTGTGGAACCTAACCAAGAAACTGGCACGTAAACTAAGAACCATGAAATATGTACATGAAAGAATCATGCTCAACCTCACATAGAGAGATTGCAAGACAGCAATATATATCAGGGAGAGAATAGAAGTGAGACATTATAAAAATCCATTAGAAAATTCAAATGTCAATGGGATGGTCATGTTGCAAGAATAGCAGACAACCGATGGAGATCATAACTCACAACATGGATCCCTAGAGATCACATGCGCGACCGAGGCCACCAGAATACAGGATGGAGAGACAAACTAGACAAATCAAGAAAGTATTGGCTCCGCGACACCCATAATAAAGAGGTGTGGCAAATCCTGAAGGAGGTCTATGTCCAATGACAGACATTAAAAGACTGATGATGATGATGATGATGATGATGATGATGATAGTGACCGGTTATGCCTTGTCAATCATTTTATGGATGATGGTTTGAACTACCAAAAAATGAGGCTTTCAGTTTTTGTATTGACCCAGTGAAGAAGTTTCTCATCTAGTTTGAGAGTATCAATGCACTTATTTCTATTACTTTGACTTCCTGCAAACTTACCTACAATGTGCATGAAATATTATACTTTCCTCTTGAACACATTGATGCAATGATCACTATAAACATTACTGCAGATCCGTTAATAGTTCATACTTATCTAAATATATATTAAAGAAATGGACATATTTGGTCAAAATGAATGAATAATGAATTGCACTATATCATACAGAAACTTATTTGAGATGATCTCCAGTCATTACACGGCTAATATATCATTCAATTTAGACAACGTAAATAGAATAAACGATTACATAAAATGGGGCCGCTGCAGAAATTGAATCTGCCACCGATAGGGTAACTGCTTTAACATAGCAATGCACTTACCATTGTGCTAAATAGCCCACAGGTAATGCAAAGGCCAGATACAAGCTTTTCTCATTTAGTTTATTCTTGGTCTTTTTTCATCTCTTTCAGTGCGACAATATGTATTAAAGAAATGGACATATTTGGTCCAAAAGAATGAATCATAAATTGCGCTATATTATTATAAAAACTTATTTGAAATTATCTCCCACCATAACACAGTTAATATATCATTCAATTTAGACAGCATGAATAGAATAAATAATTAAAGAAAAATGGAGCTGCTGCTGGAATTGAAATTCATTAACTACATATCTCTACAGGAGCTCCCCTTAATACAAACAGGATAGGTTACAGGTGTTTGTTTGTAAGTCCAAATGTTTGGAAGTAGAAATTATAGCATAGTATCTTACAGTTATAATAATTTAACAAGGTTTTGAAAAGCAGACGATATCTAAGCATAGAAGAATCTTATAAACAAACAATGGTGACCTTTTCAAAGACAATGAACACTGAATTTAGATACATTATATTCTTACTGGGTGATGCTGAGCAGTTTCTGAAGTATCATTTATTGTGTAGCAGTTGAAATTCTGAACAAGCACAGTGTTCAAAATTTGAATTTATGGACAGGTTTGTTTGTATCTCTGAAAGTTCATAACTTGAATGTAAGTAAGTAGAACAGTATCTGCACTGTTTGTAATGTTTTCGCCATTCCAACACTCAGAATAAAACATTAGCTATGCTATTATAACTCTCAAGTCAACATCAATGTAGGTTTCTTCAGTTTTTAAGTTGGTCCGGCTGGTTGGCTTGCTATCTACCTTAGTATATGTTGTGTGTACAGGCTACATCAATGGAGCTAGAGAACTGGAAAGTTGAATATTTACTCTTTAATCTGTCTAGAAAAAACTTTTCTTGGGAGGGGGTCCAATTTATAATGTAACTTTAATGCAAATTTGCCCCTTAGTTTTTTTTTTTTATTATTCATACTTTTTAGTGATCCAACAAGAGATGAGAAAAGTAACCTATTCATTTACCACCCTTTTTTACAATTTTTTCATTGATCGCCCCCCCCCCTAAAAAATACATTATGCTGCCAAAAGACATTGGTTACATGATGGTTTCTATTGAGTGATCTGTTATAACTAATCACAGATGCATGAGCAATTCATACTTACTGAATATCAATAAACTGTATGCTTCCAGTATTCATCTACTCTCAAAAACATTGATTAGAATCACGCAAGTTATCTAACCACTTTCTGACTGATTATTCTTTTGAGACAAAAAAAAAAACTGAAGCTAAGGAAAGAAATAAGGCTACAATCCAAATCTTTAACAACATCAGTACATACTAAGCACAAGCAGTAACTAGCCATTAAGAACTGTTAGTTTCATAATCACAGAATTCCATTTCTATGGTTAATATTGCAAAGTAGAAAAATTTGGTTGAAACTCCAAGCATTATTCATACTTAACTAAATATCCGCCCGTGAGGACTGGATAAATTGCTGTTGAGAAAGAGAATTTATCAAAGAGATAAATAGATAGATAGATGGAAATCTGATAGCATTTAATTTAATTTGTTCTTAAAAAATGATATTGGTGATTTTTAGAGAGTTTTTTTAATGATATTGGAAAAATGCTAACTATACATGTATGTACTGCCAAAAGACATCCTATTAAACATAATTCAAAGTGTACTTATTGTGTGTGTGTGTGTGTGTGTGTGTGTGTGTGTGTGTGTGTGCAGAATTATTGAAAAGACAACATATTGATAATATAGTGAGGAAAAAATAGCTATCCAAAGTCAAGAATAAGATTGAATTTCATCTTGATGATTTATTGCAAGCATGAAAGATAATAAATTATTTAAATGGACAAATTGAAATTTGATCTCTGATCTAATATGTAACAACAACTATGATTTGTAACTTGCAAACATAGATAACAAAAAAGCAAAATACCAACAGAAATCACTGAAAAAATTTTAGACTTGAGATAGAACTCCAAAAACAATCAAGAGAATGTGATTGAATCAAGAAGAAAATTTGGGCAACAATCCAATCAATTGATACAGATTAGTGAACACCTTTCAAATGAGAGCCATATGTTTGGACCTCTTGTATTATCTCTGATCAATCAACTCCTAACAAATCAGTCAAATGTGAGCCAGCTTTTGCCTTGTTCAGTGCCAAAAATGTTGTGCAATGAATACCAGCCTCTGACAATTGAATCAGCACTTAACTTCTGCAACCAAAATTGACACAAATTCAGAAAATCTCCTTGTTGTATAACCACTTACAAACGTATTTGCATCAGCACACATGCAACTCCAAGGAAAAGCCATTGTTATTTGAACAGCTTTGTTGAAGTCACAAGAGCAACTTGCAAAAAATAGAGACCAAAATGACATACAAAAAAGCCAGGCAAAGATTTCAAGAGAAATGACGGATTCAAATTTGACAGCAATAAAAACGTTGAATGGATTTTTCTCCAACAAAATTCTTACTCATACATAGTCGGAAACTGACTCATTACCTGGCTGTTGAGAGAGGTATCTGTATGCTACCCATCCCAATCTGGAGTCACTGGTACAATCTAAATTTCCCTCCAGCTAATAGTCAGACCCAGTGCTTCTTTGTTTGAAAATTGAACCGATGAGAAGAGAGAGCTACTTTTAAGCTGTCTGTTAATTGGCTAGATGAACCATACTATTTCCTGAGAGACCCTATGATTGGTCAAATGACCCCATAAGTAATTTCTGCAAAAACTAGTCCTTTCTTTTCATTTGTTCGGTATATAAACACATGTCACAACATTTTCATTTGTTAAAATGGGATAAAACCTGATTTTATCAGGAGAAGCATCAAGGAAACAAAATCCAGTCTATAGAAGCAAAAAAAGGGAATGAAAATTAGTTTTCTCCTAAAAGAAAAATCCTTTCATGGTATAAAGCATAAAACATCCATTAGAACTTTTAAAACATCTAGTAAGAAGCATTTTCTTTATATTTTCGAAGTATTTCTATGGTAAAATTATTTAGAATGCATTTCTATCATAAAATTATTTGCAGTACTTCTCAATAGAAAAAATCATTAGCAATGCATTATACCTTGGATTGCCCTGTATTGTCAACCTTAATGCCTGACTACTGATAATCCTATTTTCCCTGATTTTCAATGCACAAAATACAGAGGGAATGTTGAATCAGCCAAAACAAATTTTAGCAAAAATATTGCAAACTTTGGTGTTTAATCATCAAATATTTTCCACTACTATAAAAATTATTTCATTGCTTATCGCAAAATAAATCATGGTAAAATCAGTGGGCAGTTAAAACCTTGCCTTTGTTCAGCAAGTTAAAATGCACTTAGCATTAAAATATTACCTTGATTGATTGATTTTTCCCTGCCATCAGAATTCATCACTATAATTGTAATCATTAAAGTGATTGAAAGTTCTGATATATTTGTCAATAACTTCTACCTGTGATATCACAGCCTATTTAAACTGCTAGTTTGTAGTATATTATATCAAAACAAGTGAATAAATTTGTTAAGAACACTTAAAGCAACAATAAATGAAATAAAGATTTAAATCTTTAGAAAAAGCGCTAGTTGTGACAAACCAATAATTAAAGCATACCCCTCTGAGCCAAATAAAGGAATCTCTTGGATGTTACGGATAAAGATCATACCTGACGGAAAATATAGAATGAATCAGCTGAAATGTGTTTTTAAAATGACAGATATATGGTGTGAATTAACAGAATGCATGAATACAAATGATATTTAAGAAAAATCTGAAATGACATTCAATGAATTTCTGATATTACTCATAGAATATCATTAAATTTTCAAACATATTTATTCCAAAATAAAATACAAACATTTTTACAGGGCTTTCTCTCTTTTTCCCTCTCCTTTTTACTTCTCTCAACTTTTCCTCTCTCTATTCAGTCTTTCTCTCTTCCACGTATATATATATATATGTAAGAAGTAACAAATACTGTCAGAAAAAATTCTCCTATATGAGGTGGAAAATACAGCTATGAGCACTAACCTTTTCACTAAATATCCAAGTAGTCAAATAGGAATTTATTCCCAATTAGTGTGGCTATCCCTTACTTCATATCTATCACTTATTGGACCCCAACTGTGGAATACTGGTACCTTTTTATTCATATATATATGTGTTTATTTTATGGATGTGAGGTGATCTGATAGAATGTTGATGAAAATGTCAATTAGAAGGTAAATCTCAAGAGAAAGGCATGTTTTAAATCAATGTTTTGATGCATTTTGGCATGTGTCAGCCATCTTTTTCTGTGAAACTTGCAGCAGTGCAGAAAAAATTGTGTTCTCTTTACATGTTTAAGGCTAAGAAAAAATGGAGATAATTCTGTTTTGTGGGTTGTTTTGTAGGAGCAGGGAAGAAGGTATTTGTATCTCTGTAGATGCAAGTCAAGTCTGGTCTGAAATAAGAAGGGTCTGTGAGAGAAGAGGGTCACAGAGTGTTTGTAATCTTTTTCTGTGGGTGTTGGGCTTGTCTTGGATAAGGGGCAGTGAAAAAGGCGTCAGGATACAAATGGTTAGGTCTCAGGGGAACATTTATATATTTGTGTCTTTTATATATATATATATTTATATATATATCAATATACATATATATATATATATATATATATATATATATATATATATATGCATATATAGACGTATAAATGCTATCAATAAATGGATATATTATTGTCAAAATGATTATAAATTGCGTTATATTATATTGAAAATCTTATATGAAATGATCTCACGTTATTACACGCAGACTCATTCCCTCAGGAACAGCAATGGGAATTTAAGTCACACCCACTCTTTAGTAATAATCTTACTGTAACTGGAGATTGGAACATATGATCCCTTCTCCTGAAAAGAAAATTGCAAAATATTATTTATGGTGTTTACCGTTTATAATGGAAAAAATACCATTTTTTTTTCAAATTGCTAAAATGAAACAGAAACAAAATTTGTATTCATAAAATCATTGAATAGCATTGAGTCATTTCAAAATAAGCATCAATAGGAGTAAATAAAATAAATAGGCCAGTTTTTGCTAGTTATTTATTGCTGCTGCTGCTGATGCCAAGTTTATTTTTCTTTCATTACCCTTTCTCTTTCAACTGTCAAGCATGCACACAAACACAATTACAGACAACCAAATTAAATCATACATTTATACATATACATAGATATAGCAGGTTCGAATCTTGCAACTGCCCCATTTTCTTTAATTGTCTATTCTATTTAAGTTGTCTAGGGTGAGTGATACATTAACTATGTAATGATGAGAGATCATCTCAAATAAGTTTCTATATAATTTAATGCAATTTGTAATTCATATATATATATATATATATATATATATATATATATATATATATGTGTGTGTGTGTGATTGAAATATTCTCTTTTAACAACCCAGATAATCATAAGCACCAAGTAATTGCTCTCAAAAAATTGAAACATATTGAAAACATCCTCCAAGACAAATCATTAGCTGTATGGTTTCTTCGATTTTTTAACTAAAAATTAACATGAAAGGAAATACCATTCCAATATTAATCATGGTTAACAAAGCATCATCTATTAAAGGATAAATCAAGATAATGATGACTTTAATTTAATGATATACTTTATCAGTATTCATTCATATATTCATCGTTCTTCATTTATCTTAGCAACAGTAGCATATAACTTAGCTTTTTATCAGTACTAAATTCACTGTTTTTCATAATCTAATTATAGAAG
This sequence comes from Thysanoteuthis rhombus, assembly GCA_963457665.1. Classification (NCBI taxonomy): domain Eukaryota; kingdom Metazoa; phylum Mollusca; class Cephalopoda; order Oegopsida; family Thysanoteuthidae; genus Thysanoteuthis; species Thysanoteuthis major. The sequence goes on along the minus strand of OY735204.1, from coordinate 43,258,333 downwards.
AGCATTAAGGCCTGCTGGCTTCAAATACAGTAAGGTCGATCAAAATCCCATACTGAATGAGCAGTTGAATTTTCCGCTGTTAAAAGATCACTATCTATTTCTTTTGCTACAGGAGATCATGAAAATTAATTAATGTCATTTATCATCTGACTTTACTATTGTGTGCACAACACACACAAATATGCTCTCCTTTGTTAGAGCAAAGCATTTCTTAGCAACCAACAAGAAAGGACCAATACAAATAAATATTTTTAAATCTCTAAGCATAAATTAACTCATCCTGCTGCTAGCACCTGTGAAATTCACCAAATATGGATGAATCCCACAAAGAAGAATCCTGTCAATCAAAGAAAAATTCCCTCAAAGACCTGAATCTGACCGCCTCAAATTTCTAGGAAAGGTATCATAAGCAAAAAAACAAAGCCTTTGGAATGGGCAAATAAAACAATGACTTGGTAGTCAACAGGCTCCTGATTTGGTTTGTATCTTATATTGTGATTAGCAAGATCACCTAATATTGCTAAGGTTAAAATAACCTTCAAAATAATCATTGAATTTGATGGTTTAATTCATTTTGACTCTGTGCAAGATTAGAGTAACTGGAGGCTCTGGACTAGGATCAGAAGAGGGTTTTCTAGGATCTTCCAGCAGACTCATAGAATTTTCCATAAATTTTTATGTATATTGTTTTCTGAGCATTTGTGAGTTTAAATCTTTTTGTCTAAACACTTAATAACCTTCTCTTTCCCTTTAGACAGCCTGAGGCCCATAAAAGATGCATTCTACTGATCATAACTTCCACAAATATTTAGTAGGGAGGTAATGAAAATTTAAAATCTAATCAGTCATCTGGTAAAATGAAACCCTATGGTTAACTTGTAAGGATTTGTAACCCCTGCTTAAATCTTTTAGTAGACAGGAATGTTATACCTTCATGAAATGCTCAGGCCACAAAGAAACAGATAAAATACGTAAAATCTTATGTTTGATCAAGGAACCCATTTTTGATTGAGAGATATTTTCCCGTTTCAATATTGCAACAAAGTCAACCTTTTTTGTACGTATGAATGATAGAAAGTAAACGTTCAGTTTAGCATTACAATGATATCTTTTATTATTCTGAATGTTTCTATTGCATCTCTCCTTATTCTTCTTTTTTCTATTTTCATTTTCTGGTTATTTTGTTTTTTAGGAATATATACTTGCCAATCACATCTTTCATCTCTTATGGCTTTTTTGACCTCTTTATTGAAAATGCTTGTATTATTGGTGGTTTGTAGTGTACACATTTCTCGTCATCTATGTCTTTTGACACTATTAAAAATGTAATCAAATTTTTTAAAATTGTTCTTCATTTTTTCTTGTTTTTTTTTAAGGGAAATATTCATATTCGTCAAAAAGAGAGAAAAAAATTTTCATCAATAATAGAATAAGATCAGGCCTTTTCAATTCAGTGTTTCCATACTTTTAAAATTTACCCGTAAAACATCAAACAATGGATGTTGACAGCTTATTGATGGGGGGGGATATTAGAAGCTTCTTCTCACCTATTATTGAATGGCCATTGATAGCATAACTTGAACTTAAAATATAACAGAATACTTGAAGGACTTGATCAGTGCTATATGCAAATCAAATCCAGGATGACTTTTTCAATTAGTCAAAAAGTGAACAAAAAAAACCAGTGAAGTCTCTTTCACCTTTGGCCTTGCATACTTACAAAAAAGGTTTATGAAAAAAACACAGAAAACATATCTTAGTAGCTATATTTTTTTCCAATGACTGTATTTGTCATTGAATTATGCCTAACAAAGTTTTATTATGGTACAAACAACAAAAGAATAATACAAAAATTTTCAAAAATGATCAAATTGATCAAACAAAAATTTTCTCTCTCAAAAAAGAATTTTTTTTCTTTTTACCACTAATAGTCCTTATATACAAGTTAGTAAATATAAAAATTTGCAAAAAAAAGGAATATTTT